>VWZW01007725.1:1214755-1256524 GCA_013397115.1 Edolisoma coerulescens | reverse complement strand
AAGGGTTCCGGGCTGCGGCGGGAATGTCAGGGCGCTGACAGGGTTTTGCTTCTTAGTTAAAGGATGAGAAGTAGTAAGGAGCCGTTTTTTGTGAAGTTCATAAAGTCTTCCGGGAGCTCGGAGTATTTTTCTAAAGCACTTGAGGTAAGTGGGTTTGGTCATCTGTGTGAGCTTGGTGAATTGCCATGTGATTTCTGTGGCTGAGTTAGCTGCATGTGCCATACAATAAGCTAGCTTACATGTGCACACCTGGAAATAAAGCTGTTTCTGTAGCAGGGGTGTTTAGTGTGTAATAAAGCTTGTTGAACAAGAGCAATTTTGTTGAAGAGCTTGCTTCATGAAATAGTTTCAATTTCAAAACCTGGTGACATGTAGGGAAGGGACATGTAGCCTGGAAGGCCTGTGTGGTGGTCACTCATCTGAACACAAACTTTAGAAGGACACTATGCATTGTTTTACATCTTGGGAGGTTAGTGAGAGCCAGAGGCACCGTGTGGCAGGATCAGGTCCTGAAGGCTTCTGTGCTGAATATTTAAGTCAGAATATTCTGAAGACTCAAGGGAATGAGGGGGACACCCATGAGGTGTTTTAGCCCTTTCTTCTGCCAATAACTGTTTGCATGGTAGCTTTGTTGTGAGCTGTTTCAAGGATATGTGCTTGTGTAGTTTGCACAGGACTGCCTCTTTATTAATTATTTGCTAATTAAATAAATGTTGTATGCATCATTTACCTGCAGTCTATAAAAGAATTCCAGTCAGAAGAACATCTCCAGATCCTTGAAGAAGAAACAGTACTCAATATAAAAGAAAATGATAAATCACTTTACATTTGTGATCCTTTCCGAGGCGTGGGTTTCAGTCATCTCAAAAAGGTGTGTCACCCAGCAACTTACTTTGACATCTCTATTCTTTCCTTTTTTAGAAGCACTCGTGTCCATACTTGCATCCTGCATGTTCTCTCCTGCACTGAGTGTAACAGTAGGAGCTTCACTGCATCCTCTGTTTAGGGAAGAAGGTGACCAGCAAAGCATAATGATAATTTTCAAACATTTGGAAAAATAAATGGTATGGTTGGTTCTGGTTCTGCTGGAGTCCGTAAGCTGGTTCTTACACTTTTTAGCTCCTGATAAACATGATTTGGTTTGACTGCAAGGAATTGTCTGCTGGACAAAGATAGACTAGCTGGAATTCTTTGGCCATAGCCATAGCATTGGCTGCTTTTACTGAGGCCAGAAAGTCTACAATTATTGTACAGAAAATGCTCAGCTGAAAGTAAAAACAAAACTGTCAGCTACCTGGAGATGCTAGAGGGAGAGGGAGGAGAGACCAAGGGCCCTGTCTTCCTCAGAACTCAAGGACAAGGAAAGCCTTCCTGATGCCAATGTACCTTCTGCTTATTTTCTTTGTGCTTTTCCTGTTATTTTCTTGCAGCTTGGCTGTAGGATTGTTGGACCACAGGTAGTCCTGTACTGCATGCAGTCGCAGCGGTGTGTCCCGAGAGCCGAGTATCCCGTGTACAACATGACCATGGCCGATGTCACGGTGTCCTGTACCAGCCTGGAGAAGGACGTGAGGGTAGGGCCTTCCCAAGGATGGATTGTTCAGCTGGTTGTCCTTGACATTTGCTTTGCATGGCTCATTACTAAGGCAGCAGTCAGAGCATTAAGTCTCATTGTGCCTGTGTCTAGATCCCTCAAGTCTTCTGTAGCTGTTGACTATGTGTAGTTTACTCACATATTAGTACACCTCAAATATGATTATATGTGTTTACTTTATATTTATTCCACTATCTTTTTCTCATACTGCCTAAAACGTCAACCATCTGCAGAATTTTGCTCATACATCATAATTGTAATGTTTTTATTTGGGGTATGTATTATGTTCAGCTTATCATAAGTGCAAATAAAATGGAAATTGTCATTAGGTTTTTATAGCTTTCATATATATCTATTTAGTATTTTTGAACAGTTTTTAGGGGAAATCAGGGACAATTGAAATCCACTCTTTTTTTTTTTTAAGGTGAACATGACTGTCATGTAGGTTCTTTTTTCCCCTGATAATTTTCTAAATTTTTTTTTTTCCACATCCAGGAAGAAGTTCACAAATATGTGCAAATGATGGGTGGATGTGTATACAGAGACCTCAACGTGTCAGTAACTCATTTAATAGCTGGAGAAGTTGGCAGCAAGAAATACTTGGTAGCTGCTTCCCTGAAGAAACCTATTTTGCTTCCCTCTTGGGTTAAGACATTGTGGGATAAGTCTCAGCAAGGGTATGAAAAAAAACAAAACTGATTTTGTTTGGGGGACTGGTAATTCTTATGTACAGACTAATTTCTTTTCCTAGTTGATTTTACTTGGAAAATAACTACTTTCTCTCTTTCACTCCTGTAGCATAATGAGGTACACTGATGTTAACGTGGAAGACTACGCTTGTCCTGTGTTCCTTGGCTGCACGATTTGTGTAACTGGCTTAAGCAGCTCCGACAGGAAAGAAGTCCAGCGCCTCACTGCTGAGCATGGTGGGCAGTACACGGGGCAGCTCAAGATGAATGAATGCACTCACCTCATAGTTCAAGAGCCAAAAGGTACAGCCAACAGAGTAAATGCTGTTTGCACTTCTGGAGTTGAAGTAGTGTGACTGTGTGTAAGCACAAGAGCTTGAACTGCCTCTGTGTCTGCTTCAGTGTTGCTCCTACTACTTCTGTTTAAGGAATCACTGTTGATGGCAAGAGTAACACCTTTGCTTTGCTCTAAAGACATGAGAAAGAGAACAAAAGAGGAAAAACAGCCAGAGACATAGATGGTATTTAAAGAAGGGAAAAGGGAGAATCCTAGAGGGGATAAAGAAAAGAAAAACTTTTTTTTTGGAGAGGTGGATAGGACTTAATTTGTACCGTGATTGAAACTGGATTGTGGCCTGATGTTTTTTACCTGATTATTCTTTGTGTCTTCCAAATTCCTTACTAAGATAAAATGAAAGCTCCTTTTCCTTCCTCTTAGGAAGATGAAAGGATTTTAGTTTTATTGTGAGAAGAAAGGAAGGGTTTTCTTTTTTTCCCCATTTTCCCTCTCTTTGCCTACAGTGAAATATCCTTGGACTTTTTGACCTTTCTTTTTTTTTCTGTGCTTGAAAGCTTTAAAGCCTTTTTCCCTTTTTGTTTCTTTAATGCCTTTTCGTACCGTGAGTTAACCATCCGTGAGATTTTTTTACTCTAACTTTGTTTAGGGTATAAACAGCTTATCCACAGTCCAGTAAGACATAATTTGTCCATTAAAATCAGTTATTTGAATTTATAAATTTTCTTAATGTCCAGCCGTCTTTCAGCAGTGTTTGATGCTTTAGTCTTTTAATGATTGTGATTTTTTTTTTTTTAATTTTGTTTACATCTGGAAGGTCAGAAGTATGAATGTGCCAAAAAGTGGAATGTACACTGTGTGTCTGTGCAGTGGTTTTCTGACAGCATCAAGAAAGGCTTCTGTCAGGATGAGACAATGTATAAAGTAGAGGCTGGATCAAAACTGTGTAATGCACCCAGTACATCAACACCTACAAATGACACCAGCAAGCCTCATAGTAAGTAAGATATTTTAAGATGTGTTTAAATAAGATAGGAAGCACTTGTATTAAGGAGGAAGAACTGTTTTGAGATGAGTAAGGTGCTTGCTTTTATAATAATGGTTTGACAGTTTGGGTTCTAGATTCAGCTTAAGCATAAAACACAACAGATTGCTTTTATGCACATTGAATATTCCAACACGTGTAGACTTGAAACATGTGGATGATTGTTAAAAAAGTAAACTTGAATTAGGTGTATGATTTTCTGCTTGAGAACCAGTGGTGTATATCTGTAAGTCCTACAAAAGCACAGTTGCTTATACATTTGTAGTTTAAAACAAGTGTCTGTAATGAATTTAATCTTACAGCAGTCTTGGGGGGTGGGGGGGAAACAAAGGCTGATTTTTAAGTTTTTAATATTATTTCTCTATTTTTTTCTTTATACACTTGTTTTTACTTACTCCACGCTACTAACAGAAAAAAAGTTTAAAGTATTTTTTAAGCCCACATGGTACCATGAAAGACACAGCCGGCTATAATGTGTGTGCACTTGGTACTGATTCCTCCTTCTTTTAAGTCACAGAGTTTTGCTTTGAATTCTCTACTACAGAGAATCCTGTTTAATTTTAAAAGTATTTCTAGTATTTGGCCACAAAACTGGAATAAAAGCTGTGAAAGCTTTTATTAAGCAAGTCCCATTGGCTGCTATGTCATAGGTGTCATCCTTTAGGGAACAAACAGAAGGTGTATAAGCACTCTTTCTGGTAAGACCATGCTCAATCTGTGTGTAAAGAAACCCCTTGGTTTAAAAAAAGGTTTTACTTATCTTTTTCATTCTTCAGACTTTACATTTCCTTACAGCACTACAAAATCATAAGTGGCAGGTTTGTCTTTTCTTTAATGAAGCAGCAGGAAGAGCTGAGCCAAATCTAATGCCTCTTTTTTATTTTTAATTTTGTTTTAAGATCATACCCTTTCGGATGTCAGCCACATTTCCAATATCAATTTGAGTGGTGTTAATGAAACTGCATGTAGTTCAGCTATGAGCAGCAGACTGGATCCTCTTCCTGATGAGCTGGAAAACTTGGACATAAGTTCTTTTCAAGCCCCTGAAGATTTGTTAGATGGGTGTCGAGTATGTTTAACAATGTATACTTTGAAATGTTCCGTTTTAGCAAGTGAAAGCAACTATATTGAAACACTGGCGCCTTCTGGTTAAGTAAACAGTTTCCATGGTCAGCAAAAAATACCAGATTTATTTTGTGTCCACACGCTGTAGCTCGTGTGTGTGTCTATATATGTGTGTGTGTGTGCGTCTACATGTGTATTTGTGTGTATAATTGTATTAAATACGTAGGAGAAATATAAAATTTTATATACATAGACATCTGTATTCAAACACAAGAGTGAATGGGTTCTAAAATTAGTGTGTGGGTTTATTTGGGGGGGTTTTGTTTATGCAATTTCGGGGGTTCATTCTATCAGTAAACATTGAAGCTTTGCTAGATTAATTTGCAAAGATAAATGAATCCATTTATAAATGCTTAACTTTTTTGCTCCTTCTCAGAAGCTGCAGCACTACTCTCTGTGTTCTGCAGCAGTTGAAACAAATTATACCAAAACATTCTACTTTATTTTTTCTTTTTCTTTTTTTTTTACATTTTTAAGGCTTTATTTGTTGCTCTGTTCTCTTTGTAGATCTATCTCTGTGGCTTCAGTGGCAGGAAGCTGGACAAGATGAGAAGGCTTATTAATTGTGGTGGTGGTGTTCGATTTAATCAACTTAATGAAGATGTTACTCATGTCATTCTAGGGGAAAATAACGATGAGCTGAAACACTTTTTGGAAAAAACGGCTCACAGGTTGTGATAACTGTATTGCTTAAGGTCTAGTTACACCTCGTTTTCCTTCTCCCACCACCTCTGGGGTCCCCAGCACAGAAAATACATCAACTTGTTGGAGCGAGTTCAGAGGAGGGCCACCAAGATGGTCAAAGGGATGGAGCACCTCTCCTGTGAGGAAAGGCTGAGAGGATTAGGTTGAGAAGGCTTTGGGGTGGCCAAATAGTGGCCTTCCAGTACCTGAAGGGAGCCTACAAGAGAGGTGGAGAGGGACTTTGGGCAAGCGCATATAGGGACAGGACAAGGGGGAATAGCCTTAAACTGAAAGAGGGGAGGATTAGATTGGATATTAGAAAGAAATTATTTGCTGTGAGGGTGGTGAGGCTTCTCTGGTTGCCCAGAGAAGCTGTGGTGCACCATCCCTGTAAGTGTTCAAGACCAGGATGGATGGAGCTTTGAGCAACCTGGTCTAGTGGAAGGTGTCCCCTGTTCATGGCAGGGAGGTTGGAACTAGATGATCTTTAAGTTTCCTTCCAAACCATTCCATTCTTTGGAATCACATTGATTTGAAAATGCTGAGTAGTTCTTGATTTAAATGAGAAGACTTACAGCTAGTGGTCATAAGTATATCCTCATGTGCTTTTCAGTACTGTGTCTTTGGGGCAGCCATGAGTGACTTCAGTGAGTAGAAAAGCAAGTGTTCTTATTGGTGAAAAGAGGTGTTAACATGTATTTGTTAGCACATTGAGGAGGAAGAACTTAGCAATGCAGCAGTGGCAGATATAATTTATGTTACAGAAAATAATTAGGAAATGCTCTGTTCTCAGACTGAAAGAATTAAAAAGTCTCTTGAGGGTTGTAAATTGTCCAAAGCTTGCTTAGTATTAGAGTTACAGACTTCGCGTGTGTGTGTATACTGGTATTTTTGGAGGAGGAAAGAAGATTCACAGGTCTGAAATGTGCTGTAACTTGTTTGTATAACATTTTATTTTATAGGCCTCATATAGTGACAGCAAAATGGTTGCTGGAGTCATTTGGTAAAGGTTGTCTATGTCCAGTGGAGCACTATATCCCTCTAAACTACCAGCTGTTAGAGAATCCAATTTTGGAACAACCTGGAATGAAGTCAATTTTTCCCAAAAAAACTAGTCTCTTGAAGAAAGATGCTGTGAACAGTGTAAAGCACCAGAAAGCTGCTGAAGATGACTTCCTCTCTCAATATGTAAATAACTATTCTACAGTAGGTATGTTCTAGGCTCAGCATACTGTAGAAAGTTTAACTGCTCATAAATTAGCATTTGAGCTTGCAGAATTTGCTTATTAAAAATTTATCCACACATCTAGTATGTTAACATCTACTTTGTGTTTCAGAATTCCAATTTAAATAGGCCTGTATAGAACAGTTTTAAACTAAAACCTGGCTGAAAACAGCACAATACTGTGATTTCTTCATGAAACCGTTTTGGGTTATCTTTGATGTTCTTGTCAAACAATTATTATGCTTGGTTCTTTTTTATTTTTCTTTACCCTTTCAGATGAAGTTGAAAAACTAACATCCAGAACCTTCAGTGATGTTACTAACTTGACTGCTCAAGGAGAGAATCAACCTTCTGTCTGTAATGGATCTTTGGCAGAGTCTTCTGCACTGGCTGAAGGAGGCTTATTTTTCAGAAAGAGATTTCTTCTTCTGGGTTTTGGTGAAGAGGACGAGTCCTGCATTGCAGATATTATAAAGGAGAATGCTGGGGAAGTCCTGCCACTGCAAAGCAGAACCATTGCAGACTATGCTGTGGTACCTTTATTAGGGTGCACAGTGAAGGCAACTGTTGGTGACGTTGTCACAAATACATGGCTGGTAAGGGAGTTACACTTTTTCAGTTCCCAAATAAACAGGTATCTGTATTAGAAATTTGTCTTGTCAGAATGCAGTTATTGGTAGCTTAAATATAAAGAAGATACTGAGATATTAGCCTCATTTCATTTGAAACATACTAAACGAAAGCCTGCATTCAAGCCTCTGCATCTGTAGGGTGTCTTATCTGTTTATTTTCTACAGAACTCTTGAATAGGACTTCACTGTCATGACTTAGGCTTATATGAGGTCTGACAGCATTCTTTCTAAATGATGAACTCTAGAAGGAGGTAGTTGACTAGTAATGATTTAGTGTGATATTTTCATTTCTTTCATGCTTTTTATAGCTTTTTTTAAAATTTGTGGCAGAAGAGCAAGTCACCTTTATAGCTTAAAAGTCAAAGAATACTACGGATATTTGTCAAGAGCAGGCACATGATGTAGACTACCTGCTGTTAGTAACTTTCAGTATTAGGTAACTTCCTGTGAAGTAAATCTGTACAGATCCTCAGATCATGCACTGAACTGGAAACCTCCAGTTTTATGGGAACCTCCAGGGCTGGAACTTTAGTGACTGAAAAGTTCTGAATAATGCCTCATTATGTCAAACTTGACAAAACTGACATGGTCTAAAAAAGAATTTGTCTTTTCCAATGGGAAATAATTTGTCTCAGGTGTAATGATGGAAGCGAGATTGGTCATTGTTGAGTCCGTAAATGCTGTTGTAGCCTTGATTTACATTTTTCTCTCTTTCACCTTTTTGAAGATAACATGTGTGGAACAGCAGGTCCTTTTAGATGTCCAATCCAATCCACTCTTCACACCAGTCCTGGTAATGGAAGGAGCTACCCCTCTGGAAGCTTGTGTTCTTTCTTTTAGCCAGTTCACCGGTGCCGAGAGAGACTCCCTTGTTTATCTGGCAGGACTGCTGGGAGCCAGGTACATCTCCTGTCACTGTTTCTTCTTGTTCTTAAAGAGCCAATGTGCTGCCATTATGCATTTCATCTGTACAAATATTGGAGCTAAAGCTCTTTTGAATTCCATTCATTTACAAAACCTGGTGCTGAAGCAATGAGACATCATTATATAGTTCTTCTCTTTTCCTCTCTTTTAAGGAAACATGGTCACTACTCACACAGTCTGATTTCTACCAGAATATGCTCAGTCTCTTATTTCCCAGTAACTGAGTCTCAGCAACTTTTTACTCTGCTCTTGAACCAATCAATGAAAGTCAGGTTTTCAGGTGTGGCCTTCCAGGTTGCTCTTTGGTTATCTAGGAAAGGACCACTGTTCCTCTTCAGTAGTATCTGGCTCAGCATCATAACCATGGTGAACCCATTCACCATCCCAGCTCCCAAGAAACGGTGCCCTATGTACTTAGAGTTCATCAAGATCTTTGAAAAACTTTAACAAAAACATGTTTAGTTGTGACATGGCAAAATCGTGTAGCTTAGAGTATCATTTGATCTGGTTTGTAGCCTGTTTGAACTAAATTCTTGGTGATGAGTTCTCAGTCCTGCCATCTTTTTGCAAGATTGTGTCCTTGATGATAAGAGAAAAACTGTAATATAAAGAAAACTGTTGTTCATTTGGAAATAATGCTTGTTGACTCCGGAAGGGAAGCAAGCCTGTTCCATTCATCTTGCCGAAGAATGTTAGGCCCAGTGTATGATTTGAAAATGGAGTATGTGAGGATTGCTGGAGTATAAGAAATATTGTTTTCAGTGCTGGTAGAAGCAAAACATTACTGTGTAACTTGTTTTTGTTGTTGTTTTGGGGTTTTTTGGAGGAGGGGGTTTGGGGGTTTTTTTGGTTTTTTTTCTTATTCTGTCGGTTAGGCTGTAAAGTGCAAAGTGGATGGCTTTAGATATCGATTCTATTGATTCTTTTTCTGTTGTGAGAATACATTTTATAATAGTATAAATGTGCCCTAGAATAATGTTGTTTATGACTAAATGAGTGTTTTATCAATCTAATTGTAGAGTCCAAGAATTCTTTGTGCGGAAAGCCAGTGCAAAAAAAGGAATGTTTGCCAGCACCCATCTTGTGGTGAGAGAACCGAATGGCTCCAAGTATGAAGCTGCAAAGAAGTGGAATTTGCCAGCAGTCACTGTAGCTTGGCTTTTGCAGTCTGCAAGGACAGGAAAGAGAGCAGATGAAAGCAAGTTCTTGGTTGAAAATGCAGAGGCTGAAGGTTGGTTCTTAGCAAGTTAGGGAATATGATTGTGTCATTGTACTGTTTGTTCATGATAAGGCAGGTATGATGAAAATTTTTTTCCTAATACCTTCAAAGTATTAGAGCTAAAGGATACTTTTCCAAATATTAACATAGAATTGTAGATTGGTTTGAGTTTGAAGGGACCTTAAAGATCATCTAGTTCCAACCCCTTGGACAGGGACACCTTCCATTAGACCAGGTTGCACATGCAACCATATCTTTTCGTGCTGTTGCATTGTGATTACAGAAGTGATACCATGTGTTTGCTGCAAATCTGGTGAAGCCAGTGGGGTCTTGTGGTTATCAGTCAGCTGGGATTCAAACTCAGTGTCTCAGCTTTGTCCTTTTTGGCACGTGTGCTGCTCTGTAGCTTGCATGGGAATTGATGACAGATTCATCTTTGGACTTCAGACTTGTTAGTCTGCAATGATTTGATGCCCCTCTGTTCACTTCTTCATGGTTGTTATTTAAATAAGAGTATGCGGGGTGTGCATTCAAAAGAAAAACCAGTTTTCTTGCTTATGTTTTCTTTGTTTCTTTTAAAGATCCAGAGATTTTTATTACTCAGCTTAGCAAGACACCAGCAACTGTTAAATCTCCCGATTCAGAACAGCCTGCTCATCTCCTTGAAGCTGGGAAAAAAGGAGCTGTGACCCCCCTTGATATCAACAGGTTCCAGAGTAAAGCTTTCCAAGCTGTAATCTCTCATCATACTGGGAAGACAACCCCTGTTGCACAAGGGGGACCACTCCAGAAAGAGCCATCTTTACATCTTGACACACCATCAAAGTTTCTTTCCAAAGACAAGTTGTTCAAGCCT
Organism: Edolisoma coerulescens; assembly: GCA_013397115.1. NCBI lineage: Eukaryota > Metazoa > Chordata > Aves > Passeriformes > Campephagidae > Edolisoma > Edolisoma coerulescens. Next base: position 1,246,236 of record VWZW01007725.1, on the reverse strand, counting down.
TCTTTTGATGTAAAGGTGATTTCTGCAAACTTTTTAGTCTGTGTGGCCAGTACTGTTTAAGATGTGCATAAACTTAAAAGCAGCACAGAAACCTGTGCTTTTACCCATTTTTATGCTGTTCACATACAGACTTTCCCTTTTGAATAAAGCCAGGAAAACTGGCTCCTTTAGTTATATAGTTTAGTTAACTACTTGTGGACTAAGTTTATTGAATAGTAGGTGCTGTAATGTCCTTAACAAAGCTCCTTTGTGCTTATTGCATCATATGCTTGTGTGTCCTACACCTCAGACAGCATCCAGTTTGTGTTCTTTGCATCTAAAGACTGATAAATGTGACAAGACACCTTAAAATTGCTCCAGGTATTTGGAAACAATGTTGGCATTTTCTGATGAAATGCTACTTTGATGCCATGTTCTATGTAATAGCTTTAGAACAATTCCAAAGCTATTGTTGCAAGCTGAGAAATGCGTTGGGGTTTTGGGTTCAGGGTCTTATTTTGAAGGCCACAAAAGGCTAGAGAAACCAGCAAAAAAAACCCCCTGACACTTAGAGAGTATCTATGCTGGAAGAGCTCTTGAATGTCTCAGGTGTGCTTTGGTAGGCTTCAAGTTAATTTTTAGTTTTCAAGGCCTTATCTGAAAGGTCAATGCATTGAACTCCTGCAGAGTTGTTAGGTTTTTTGGGGGGTTGTTTGTGGGGGGTTTTCTGTTTTATTTTTTTAATCTCTCTGCCCACAATAGGACAAAACATGTTGCAAATGTAGAAGAAGCCAGTGTTCTCTTTCAATAGTTCTGCTTCATGAAGAGAAAGCTCTGATAATTTTGAAAAGCAAGATACTCTAGACCAAAATTTGTCTTTTTATATAATAAAGGACAGTATTTATTTATATAGAAAAGGAAGGTATTTTAAAGGTGCAGATAGAATCGCATACCTGTGCAACTCCTGTGGGGCAAGGTGTAAGTACATGAAAGTAATTGATTGTGGTTAGGAATAACTGTGTTTGGTCACTGGCTTTTCCACTGAGGGCAATTCTCAGTGATGGCAGTGAACAGAGACATTAATAATCTCTTGTCTTCTTTTTCTTGCTTAAGCAGACTCCAAGATTAGGTTTGTCTTGTACAGCTTTTGTGCAGTGGATCTACAGTTGCACTTGGTAGCTGCTCCTGTAGTTTGCTGTCCTGGTTTTGGAGTATGAAGTCTTACTGTATTTGTAAAACTTGCACTTGAGTGAGAATTTTGTGAGGTGTTCCTGAAAGTCAGTCAGTTTCTTCTTTTTTTTTTTGGTAGGATGCTCTGGAAGCTTTGGAAACTCCTAGAGGTCCTGAACAAAAAGCCAGGAAACTGAGTACACCTCTCTCTGAAGTCATCGGCAGAAACTTGAAATTGGCACTGGCAAGCAGCACAACGCAGGCAGCAGCTCTTACTGCCAGCCCTCAGTTGGCTGCTGCACAGCCAGAAGTGGTAGGAAATTTGGGGATTTAGTTGCTGGAGCATAGGTTTAGTTAGGAAAAAGCTTTCTCTTTTGTGATATAAGTTACAAAGGAATTTGTGAATTGTTATTTGTGGTCTATTTGAATACAAATTCATGTGATTGTGTGTTCTTCTATGACAGTTAAAGGAAGGTAAGATAAAAAAATTTCCTCATGGAAGGCAAAGAATTTTAAAACCTTTTCCTACTGCCTGTACTACTGTCCTGAATAATAAGGAGTTGCTAAGTAACATGGCATATAAATATGTACCAATTTAGACTTTGTAGTACTGGAGTGAGATATCAAACATTTAAGAAATTCTCAGGTTCCAGCTGACCAGGGTTAGATATTTTGTCTTGGACTAAAGTGTGGAGTTCTTCATTAATGCGTGTGTCTTCTTTTCCTGCCTTCCTCTCTGAGGTGCTGCTCTGGCGCTTAATAGGAGAAGAAAAATGAGAGAAAACAAAAGGGTGTAGGAGGAAAGGGAGCATTTATGTGTTGCTTGCTGTGTTAGTGCACTGTTTACTTTTGAGGAGGGTCAAGAAAGCTAATGACCTCTGGAAAGGGAAGGCTACTACTTATTTTGTAGCTCCTTAGTCTTACTTGTCTCACTCCTCTGCAATGAAATACTTCAGTAGCGTCAGGTTTGATAATTCTCTAGTTTCAGTGTTCAGCCTGTGATGAAAGGAGCAGACTATATTCTAGGGAGACTGGCTGAGAATGAATCTTTTGTCTTGGCATTCCGAGTGCATGGTATGTTAACAATGCTGGGGTTTGAGCATGGGTAGGGGAGCATCAAAAATAGAGGAAGTGTGTTTATCTTACCTTTGTTGTCACTGTGTATTTTATTACATGCTTCACTAAATATTAAAGTGTTTTTGTTATTGATACAGAAGCCTTCCAATCATGACTCTCCTGTTTTTTTTCCCTGCTGCTTGACCAGGAAGAAGAGCCCAAGCCTCTAGCTGATGCTGTTATATATGTTAGTAAAAAACTTAGTAAGAGGCAAAGGGAGCTAAATGCAGTAGCAGCTTCTCTTGGAGCAGACTACAGGTATCAGCCAATACAAATGGCTTCTAATAACTACGAGTCTTTGCATCCTAATAAGCCTGTTGCTGTAGCTAAATGTTAGATTTCACCATCTTAAACAACAGTCATCCACTTGTAATGTGAAATAAGGCCATCTTTCCCTGCCGTGTCCCCAGTCCCTGTGTTCTTCGTAATGTTTGTCCAGAAGTCTTCTTGAATTGCAGGGTTTTTTTTTTTCCTTTGTTTTGAAGAAGTTTAGCTTTTGGATGGTTTAACATTTGCTTTATATTTTACATTTTGAATCTGATGTGAATTTGTGTGTGTTTCTCTCTGGCTCAAAACAAATTATTTTCTAGATTGTAAGCATGGCTAAGTCAGTGTTCTTAGAATAGCTTAGGAAAAATAGGTTGTCATGAAGAGAAACTACCAACTAACTTTTGTGACTTAAGACAGAATTCTGTTTCTGCTAAATCTGATTTATGTGTTTTGGTACTGACTTATTATATAAGCGTTATTGTTCATAGTGCAAAGGAAGTTGCCCTTATGTTTGGCAGTAGCTTAGAAACACTGAAGGTGCTTGCATTAGGTAGCACATACTTGGTTTTATCAGTTTAAAAATTAACAGTCCTCGTTTTGTTTATTTTGAGCTTCAAGGGTCAGTATTTCACTTGCAGCTCGATATGACAACAAAAGAAAAAGCTCTTATCCTGGATCACACATGCTTTTCAGAAACTGATTTAAAATTCCACTCACTTAAATAAAAACAAAACAAAACCTAAAGCAAAACCCATCCTTTCCATGTTTCCATATGTTCATCCTATTTAGTTTTATTTTGTTCAGGAATGCTTTCAAAACAGGTTGAAATTGTTCTGTCATGAAACTGACTGCTGTCTTTTCTGGCAAAGAACCCACTTTCTTTTCTAATTGTTTATTGAGGCATAACATAATAGGCAAAACTACTTTAACTTGAACAAGAGACAGGACAATTTATGAGCTGTATTTATGATACTTTTTGATAGAAATTTCAATCTTCAAGTTGTATTTTGTTCTCTTTTCCAGATGGTGCTTTGATGAAACAGTAACACACTTCATCTATAAGGGAGGACAGAATGATAACAGTAAGGAGTACAAATCTGTTAAAGAACGGGGTATACATATTGTTTCAGAACACTGGCTTTTAGAGGTATGAAGCTTGTTTTGTTCCTTATTTAAAAGTAAAGGGAAGTGGAGGCTTAAAACCAGTTATATGGCAGTGGGTTTTCTGTATAAATTTATACTAAACATGTGTAAGGAATAATGTTTTGCATCCTGCTTTGAATTAGTAAACTGAGTGATCTCTTTTCACTGATGTACATTTACCTTGTTCTGGATGAGGAGAAATAAATATTCTTCCACTGAACACTTCTGCTACATTTTTCCCAGATTGTCAACCACCTTTTCCCCTTGTGTGAAGTACTTCTTTTGACAGTGTTTTTATTGTACTTTTCCTATGTTTAGGTGTGAAACTTCTTTTATCTCAATCAGTTCCTCATCTTTCTCTTATTATTAACTGACATTCTTACAGAGTGCCCGAGAATATAAGCGGCTTCCTGAATCTCTCTTTCCTCACACTTACAATCCCAAAATGAGCCTGGACATCAGTGCAGTGCAAGACATCAGGCTCTCCTCCTCCTCCAGTAAACCTCTTTCAACTGGAAAACCAGCAGAGGAAAATGAGGTATGATGTGTGATAGGAATGTGTGTTCCATGTGGTGATTTGGATTCAGTTAATAGTTATGTTAACATATTAATAAAAACACTGATACTTATTCAGCAATTAATAAGTACTTAATCAGGTTTAGCTAGTGATTAATAGTAGCTATTGCAGATGTTCCTTAAGGTTTTTCTGCATTTGTAATATTCGTCTTCTAGGGTGATGGAGGAAAACACAGGCATTTCAGGATTTGCTTTCTAGATTTGAAAAGATAGATGTCTTTCCTTTTAGGTAATGAGATCCAAGGTGTGAACTTGCTTTAGTAGACATTAAGCCTGCAGAATGGGAGTTGTCACCCGTGTTACTGTTCACTGTGCTACTGTCATTGCAGTAGCAGAAAGGTTAGATTTATTCTAAGGCAAGATTAATAATCTTCAGAATGTATACAAGTGTCAGACATGGTTAAAAAGAATTTTAAAAATGGTGTTTGAGAAATCTAATTGTCTTCATTGGTTTTAGATTATGCCAGTGGATGAAGATGATGCTGACAATGATGTAACTACTGACCAAATAAAGGAAACAGTCACCAGAGGGGAAGAACAAATTGTAGCAAGTGAATCCAAAGGAGGTGAATATAAATCACTGTTATCATAGTATTTATGCAATATCAAACTATCAATATGAGTCTTTGCAGCTCTAGGTGCTAAATGTAAAGATCTGGAAACTTTAGATGGCATATTTATGTACTGGTCAAGTACAGCTAGCTTTTATTGCTGCTGGATGCCAGGAAAGGGTTTTCCTCTCTATTTTAAAGATCTTGACAGCCCACAAGAAAATCATGATCATTCACTGGAAGATATTTAATTGCCATTTCTTTGTTTTTAAAACACTGAAGTTCGTCCTTAATGTGACGGATTGTTGTTTTGGAGTATATATTATGTAAATAAATGTGTTACAGAAGAGCTGTGGATCTCTTTGTTAGATTGTGTGAGGAAATTCCGAAGTGAGCCAAATGAAGATTTCTCCTTGTGTCTAAAAATAGGTGACTTGAGGCATATGTAGTTTTCCTAGATATTCTTACCCAAGTACTTTTTCTCTTTTTAATGTATAGTCTTTGTCCTGGTGGAGGAGGGAGGTTGACTGGAATTTTAGTTTTCACTGAAACAGTGAGCAGTTGTTCACTTTACACTTGTTACAGTATAAGAGTTGTGATATTGTAAGTTTTGTTTCTTCTCATAAGTTTTAACCCAAGCACTAGAAATGAGGGAGAACTTCCAAAGGCAGCTGCAGGAGCTCATGTCTGCCACATCACTAGTGAAACCACAAGGGCAAAGAGGATCCCTTTCCAGGAGCAGCTTTGACGGTTCTCCAGCCACTCCTGATAGCGCGCGGTCTGTGCGAAATGGCCGCAGCAGGGTCTTGGAAGCCCTAAGGTATTGATTTGTATTTAAATGTGTCTTGTTTTGTCCTTGCATGTATTTAGACATTCATTGAAATGTGAATAGGTCTCCGGGGTTTTCAGATGTGTTGTCTGTTTCTACTGATGTGCTTGCGTTGCTTCTCTTGCAATTCAGAATCTTTAACTGGATGTGCTAGGTAAAGTCAGAATGTTGTCTTAATCCATAGTGTATATCTTTTGTTCTTTAAAAAAAACAGACTAGTATGATTGGTTTTAATGTTCGGTTTTTGAGCTGGCTTATTTTCTTTCTCTTCAGATTCCTTCATGTTCTTACAGATTTTGAAGAAAGTATTTATGAATGCTTACATAGGTCATAAAGAAGTAGTAGGTATTACTGCAAAGCACCTCTGTGAATGTTTCTTCTCTTTTATTTTTCTTTTCTCTCCTAATGGAGAATAGGATTTGAACTCCATCAACACTGATGTGCAGTAAGAAAGTAATGGAACACTTGCAAAATTATTCATTTAGCTTGGTCCTTATTTGCAAATAAATAGGCTTAATAAAGAGTAAGGTACGCTGATTTTGTAATGACTTATTAGTATGCGTATAGTAAAAATATATTCTGGTATTTTGAGTGCCTTTTTTCAGCCATTCTGACACTTAGATTCATAAAGCCAGGATGGTAGAATAGCTTTTATACTGAAGTTTTCCCCTTTCCCAGACATAATTTCTGATAATGAAGTCACTTGGGTGCTGCAGTTGATATGATAATTAACACATTGCCTTCTGGAATGGAAGTCTTCTGTAAAATGAGTATGTAAGGTATCTGTGGTTTTTTCCTTAGGCAGTCCCGCCAGGCACTGGCAGATATAAACACAGAGCCATCCCAGAGTGAGCAGATCATCTGGGATGATCCTACTGCAAGGGAAGAGAGAGCAAGACTTGTCAGCAACCTTCAGTGGCCTAATAGTCCTTCTCAGTACCTTGAGCAAGGTCAGAGTAACACCAATAAGAACATGGATGAGTCTGCCCTCAAAGGATCTGTCCCTGATGCAGAGATGGCTGGTATAGGTAAAATTAGAAATGCAATATCCTTGTTCTGTGCAACAGCATCCATTTGGTCTTTAGGGCTTTTAAAATACAGTAGCATTTGAGTTCTACTTACAAAAAAAGTGAGAATTGTTGGCATTTCTCAAATGCCAAAAATACAATTTCACATCTTTAAGCTCCATTATATGTTGCTGTTTTTTAAAGAGAAGCTTTCCCATCCATTTGTGGTCAAACACTAAGGCAGTGCTTGTCTAAAAATGGACTGCTGTGGTTCCAAAAATACCCCAACAACTTGAAAGACTTCATAAAAGTTTCCAAGTTGTTTTGATTTTTTTGGTGTTTTGAACCACAGCTGGTTTCCAGGTAACACCTCAGGTAAGTATTGTGGAATTCAAATGGGAATATCATGAGCAAAGTCTTTTCCATTGAAGTGGAAATATTTACAGGTGAAGAATTGGGGTACAAGATTAACTCATGGACCAAAAAAACCAAAATATGTCAAGTTGCTGATGGACATGCTGGGGTCAGGATTCAGTGAAGATACTTTATTTATGTTCCCGGTTCTTCTTGAAGTCTAAAGTCTGTTGCTATAACCAAGGAAGTAACATACCTTTTCTGCCACAACCAGATGTTTTTTCATCTGTTTTTGTTTCCTTTCTCTTCTGAGATAGCGGAATCCTTTATTTCTTTCTCCCTGCTGCCACCAACTCTTTCCCTCAATCTATTTGTAGAGTTTCTATGGCAGCAGTCTTCCTGAAAACTGACCTTGTCCTAGAGGAGGCTAAAGAAAATTAGATAAATTCATTCAATTGATTTTTGGTTCAACCAAATCAGTGGAGTTTAGCCAAAGAAATCAGGTCATTTGAGGTTTTCAGGTGGCTTTTTTTAAAAGCAAGGCATTCAGGGACATGATTGCAATATTGCTGTTGGTGGTTTGTTGTATAAGAAAGAGCATCTTTATGAAAGGCAGGTGAAATATAACTGTACATGTTGTAGCAGCAATTGTGGGTTTCGTTTTTTTTTATTTTTATTTTATCTTTTACTTCATACATAATTATATTCTGCCAAAGGTAAGTCATGCAACAACACTTTACTTTCACAGCTGTTCCTGAGGCCAAGGATGGAGATGTGATTGAAGGTGTAAAGAATCACATTTGTAGAGATCCCGAAACACCAATTAAAGATAACTTGATCCCCACTCCACAGGCCCCCAGCATTGCTTTCCCCCTAGCTAACCCTCCTGTGGCACCAGAGCCCAAAGAAAAGGTTTGTCAAATGAAATAATATTTATGATGATTTGTGTTCTGAGAGATGCAGTAATACTTAAAGAAATTTTGAATTTAATGGTAAATATAAAATGTGAAGATCTGCATTTAAAATCTTGAGGTGGATTACTTTTGTGCAGTTCTATTCTATTCTCTTTTTTTCTATTCTTTTCAATATTCCCCCTTCCTTTGAGATTTTGAACAAGTAATACTTACTAAAAAAAATAAACCTTGTTTATTTAGACAAATAAAGCTTTTTGTCCCGTTAGTTAGTGCTGGAATGCTAAGGCAGGCTTTGGAGTGAAGAGTTACTATGTGTATTACTTGGAACTTGTCCAGCCATGTTAGCATGACTGAAAAAAAGTTAAGCCTTTGTATCTTTGGTAGTATCTGGAACTTTATGTTTAGGTACAAATGGGAAATTATTTTTCTGCCAAAACCTGGTTTAAAATTCAGTTTTATTGTGAACTTGGAAAGGGAAAGGAAAATGAGCTTATAGTTTTGCCTGCAGTGTGTCACTTGATGCTCAAACTTTCAGCAGCTCTGTGTCTTCAGAGGCATAATGTGTCATGTTAGTGGAAAGGCCCTAAAGAATATAGAATTTGGACTTGATAGAAAGTGAGTGAATGAGGCAGTGTGATAGATCAGTCCTGATTTCTTCATGTGTTCAACCTGGCATTCTGTGGATGTGAATGAAGGATTAGTTGTTATGACAGATTAGTTCAGCTGTGCCCTGAAGAAAGGGGGAACCAAGAGGATGTTCAAGCAGGAGCCTGAGGATAATTTGATAAGATTCAAGCTTTTTGTCGAGTGACTGACAGGTTTGGCTCTGCTTTTCCCAGCTAAAAGAAAACTTAATATATAAATAACCCAGAATATTTGGCAGAGAAATAGTCAGCTGTCAACCTAATCGTTCTGTCATATTTTCAAAATCTGTTACTGTATTTCTAGGTTGTTACAGAAGCTAAGAAGGCTGATGAAGAAACAGAAAAACTCCGTAAATTTCAGCTGTCTTCTCTTAATCCTCAAGAAAGATTTGATTACTGCCACCTGATTGAGGAATTAGGTACCAGATATTTGTGAAATGCAAAGAATCGTCTGTGTGTGTCTGCTCAGCTGTGGCTTGTTGGGGAAAAGAAAGCGCTTCTGTTAGTGCCTCATCAGATTTGTGGTCTCAAATTTATGGCTTTCTGTGCTTGTGAGCAATTCTTTGAATATAGTATTATTATTATGCAAGCGATCAGCTTTGCCATAAAACAGCAATGGTTTTGTCTTCTGATAGTTTTCTTTTAGCTGCCTTCACAACAGCCTCATTCTTTACTGTTGGGAATGGTCAGGATGGGCTGTCTTCTGGTGTCTCTCATTCCTGTCTATGTTGCAGTGGTACTGTACAAAGCCACTCTTTCCTGGCTGCTTCTCCCTCCTTAGCAGCTTCTGCCCATGTCATTTCAATGATAATACTCTCAATGTAAATTTGAGTTTTCATCTGAATTCAAATAATTCTCACTTTGAGTTGATCCTTTCTGTGCACAGCATGATGCTTAGATAATCTGAATCAAATTCATTCCTCAATTCAAGGTGGAATAGTACTTGAGAAACAGTACTTTGATCCCAGTTGCACACACATTGTTGTGGGACATCCTCTTCGGAATGAAAAATTTTTGGCTTCGATGGCAGCTGGAAAGTGGGTGCTTCATCGTTCCTATCTGGAGGCGTGTAGAGGAGCTGGCTGCTTTGTTCAGGCACGTGACCCTATCACTAGGACATTAGTGTGTTTTACATTTTTGCTTTTAGTTTTGTTTTGCACTACTAGGAAAAGACAACTTCTCAAAACCAATTGCTAGTTTAGGGTGCCCAAGCCATGGGATTTTTAGAGAATCCAAAATCTGAGAAGTTTTTGGCCAGCTTTGTCTGAAAACTAGTCCTGGACGAAACTCCTGATGTAAGATAAATGAAATACCTATGCTTTTTGTGATAGCTTCTTAAAACTGAGTCTTTGAATACCTTTTGCTAAATTGTCACTGGTATCGGCTAAATTTACATGGCTCCTGTTAAACCAGGAATAAAATCTCGATCCTTTCAATAAATAAACATATATTGTTTTTAAATAACTTGATTCTATAACCATGTACATAAATATTTTTGAACTCTACTCTTCTGATGCCTTCCTAACTGTTAATTTTGCAGTTCTCCTGGGTGAGGCAGTTCTTTCACATTGACCAGGCTAACTTTAAAATAATGTCTGTAGACTGCTTCATATCCTTATGTATTAAAACCAACTTTCATTGTTTTGGAAGACACTGCAGAAATGTCCAGTGGTGCAGTGGTGTCCAGTGTAGTGAGTTGCTTTGTCCTGCTGTTGAGTTCTATTGTAGATGTAACTGCAAGAGGAATCAGGTTGTGTACATGACTTGATGTCACAGAAAACATGAGTTAATTTAGATATACATGTGCAATTAAGAGCCATATCTCAAATTTTACCTAGATCTGTTTTGGCTATATAAAATCCATATATATAGCTAGAGTGAGATGGGATTTGTTTCAGGGTTTTATGTTTTCTATTTGGTGTGGGTTTTTAAAATCTATTTTTCTGCTGGCAAAGTTGGCAGGACTGCTTTGTAATTCAAGCTTATGGTTGTTTCAGGAAGAAGACTATGAGTGGGGAAGTAACTCTGTACTTAATGTTTTGTCTGGAATCAGTGTAAACCAGAAGAAACTAGCACTGGCAGCCATGAGGTGGAGGAAAAAAATTCATAAAGGGATGCAAGAAACTGGTATTATTGAGGTATATAGATACTCCTGTAGTGTAATCTATATAATGCGGGTGGACAGGACAGGGATTGTCACCAAGAAACTTAAAAACTTAACTGTCAAGGGAAGGTAACCTGTCTTGTTATCAAGAACAAAATGTCTTGGCTTGATATATTCTAGTTAAGTAATTTTGTTTTTTAAAAAACTTTCTGTGCTGGCACATTAAAAGTCGTCTTTCGAACCAGTGTTCATGTTTTGCAAAGCTGGAATGTGGCTACTTATGTATGTAAATGTCCCTCAGCCAGGAAGATGATGTTTATGCTTCAGACTGGAGAGCTAAGCTAACACAGCTCTGCTAGGAAACCAAAACTGGTTACTGGTTTCATAGTCTTTCAGTGAGATTTTTGGAAGCGAGACTTGAACTCCCCAAAGCCTTTCAACTCCTCTCTCAAATCAGGCACTGCAGCTGAGGATTCATTGAAAGGTGTTGTTTCAATTACGTCAGGAAAAATCTCGTGTGTGTTTTACAGTAACCTTTTTAAAAGGAATGCTTGTAACAAATCCCCCACGCCCTTTGCCTGCTTGGAAACCACACTCAAGTGTTTGTAGGAGGCAACCAGTTGGCCCTCGCTGCTGTTACTGTAACTGAGTGCATGGTGGGGGAACAGAGGAAAATGTTTCCAAGTAACTGGGGGTTTTTTAAGATAAGGTTTCTCTCAGTGTCTCGTGTTCTGGAAAGCATACTCTCTGCCAAGGGTCTTTCCTTAGAGGGGGCTGGGGGGGTAAGCTCCTGACTGTGGCCCAATAGCTGTATGTTCTGTGGAATTCTTTTCTGGCATGTACACTTAAAGGTAAAACTAGGTAATTGCAAGTCTTCATCTGATAGATACTCTCAAAAGGGGTGAATTATAGATCCATTAAGTCTTGGTACTTTTTCAGTACCAGCATACTTTTGACTGAATTGTCTTTTATCTAGGGAGCTTTCAGTGGCTGGAAAGTGATCCTGAATGTTGATCAAACCAAGGAAGCGGGATTCAGGCGCCTTCTTCAGTCAGGAGGAGCAAAAGTATGTAGTTGTTAGAAAAAAATAATGAAATACGTATTTGTTTGTTTAATTTTTTTTTTTTTCTTTCTGTTTACGTCTGTGCTGGGCATTTTTCATGTGAGTAAAAGGTCTTAATGAACAAAAGTGCTTAGACAGGGTAGCTGAGAAATGGTTAAAGGGTGGGAGGAAAAAGCTTTGTCGTCTTCACTTTGCAAGTGGTTAGGCAGAGCAACTTGTCTGAGGTTACACAAGTCAGTAGTGCTGGTGGGAATTGAGGATAGAATTTCTATGCCCTGCCCCGATGAGAAGGATCACCCCTCTGGCCAGGTATGTGATGGTACAGAATGCAGCTGTAAATGGTATTTGGTTTCTGTTAATTTGATGAGTGAAATTAAAGGTCATGAACTGCATTTGTCTTGGGGAAGAAACACAGCTAAACTTTCGTGGGTCATGTTTTGTCTGCAGGTGTTTTCTGGCCATTCTGCGTCTCTCTTTAAAGAAGTGACTCACCTCTTTGCTGACTTCAGTAAGCTGAAGCCAGATGACTCCAGGGTTAACGTGGCAGAGGCAGCAGCCCAGGGAGTGAACTGCCTCAAACCCGAGTACATCGCTGACTACCTCATCCAGGTGGGCACGCCCGAGGGCTCCCCGCCTGCCACAGAGCCCCAGCCCCCTGCAGGGGACTGCTGCTCTACCAGTCACAGGCCTGCTTTGCCAGGAATTGTGGCCAGAAAGTGCCTATGCTAAGGGCTTGGATCTGTGGCCTCAAATTTATGCTCTAACATGACTTGTTCTGGTGCTGGCAGTGGGATCTGTTGCAGGGTAGGGAGCTGCTTGCAAAACATATTTAAAATGTAGGTGTGTAATGTTTGTTTTGTTATTGAGCTGTTTCTGTTCTCTCAGAAGCTGCTCCTCTTGCTAACCCACTCTTTTTTTCTTTCTCTACTGAAGGATCCACCTCCCCCTATGGAGTCTTACTGCCTGCCAGAAGCCGAGTCTTACCTTCAGAATAACTCAGATCTTGGAACCGGATTATCCCAGAAAAGAAAAGCACTGGGAGAAATGAGCAGAGTCAAGCGATCCAGAATACACTAAGCATATTGTCTTTTCTTAATTTGTACATTTTTTAATTCATATTTATATTTTTTCATTCTTACCCAAAAAATTAAAAGCTTTGACTTTCACTTCTAATTTGTCCTGAGATTAAAATAAATTTGCAGTAATGCTTATAGGAAAGATTGCTTTGGTTACCAGTAGCATCTAAAAATACGGCAGGAATTCATCCAAAAAATACTTTATGTTTAATGTGTCCAAACTATCCCACTAGTGATTTTGTCTGTGGACACAGTTGTATAATAATCGTTAAGAAATAGTTTGTAAAACACTTACCCCATCTTTTATCTGTGTGTTGTGAGTAAAATACCAATTGATGAGAATTCCATTGCATTTCCCATATAGTAATGGACTGAGATTTTTACATTAATTTTTCATCTTTTAGTATTTTCTATTGGAAGGGAAGAGGGAAACCAGACAAAAAGAACTGGCTTGTACATTTTTGTACTAATAGAGGATGTAATAAATTATTTCTATAGATCACAGGTGCTGTTGCTGCCATCCTGAGTGCTAATGAATCTGCTCAGCAACTGTAGAAACAATTCTGTTACCCAAGAGGTGAAGTTTGTCTTGACCATGTTCCCTGTCTGAGTCTGTGACAGGAACCAGAGCCAGACAAAGACTTCAGTTTCTGGCAGCTGGAAATGTTCTTAGGCAGACAATCACAGTATTTGATGAAGTGTTTGACCTTTTCAGTTACAGTGGGGTCTGGGTCTATATTTACTGAACTTCGTGTATGTGAGTGCACTGTGTTAGTCTGGGCAAAAGTGTGCTCATGGAACCTGAAGAGCTATATTTAAGCAGCTGGAATTACTACAGCCTGTTTGAACAGAAAAGCACAGCATCCAGTTGCACTGTCTGGAAAAATCCATGTAACACTGAAGTTTATTTACTTTACCTCTTTTTTGTTTTGAAGGCAAGGGTGTATTCATTTTCTAGCTCCTGAATGCTGTTTTCTAGAAAGAGTTTGCATCAGTATTTGTTGCAGATCCAAGACTAGCCACAAGCATCTACGCCCTGTGCAACCTGGAGAATCACGCTGGGCTGGGCAGAACTAACCCTTTGCTGCTTGGGGAAGGGACAAGGCACCTGAGCCGTGGGTCTCCAGGTGAGAGAGAACAGGAAAGCAGCTTGTCTTTATGTGCAAGGCTGTACTTGGGGCTTCTGCTTCCTACTTTAGTGCAGTGGATCTTTTGTCAGTGAGCTCTGCCACCTGCTGTCAGGATGACCTGAAGGAATTGTCAGGAACGACTGCAAATGAACGTGAGGGATTTGATTCTTTTAAAGAAGTGAAATCTGTGCCCCTATCACTGGGGGCTGGGCTGTGACAAGACTGCTGTGTTGAGCTGCAGTGACTACAGTCTTATCACCTGCTTCGGATTTTTTGTTCGTAACAGTTTGATGCTTTTTGATATATGTGGACGTCAAACATCTCCAACTTGTTCCACGTCCATGTACTGAAAATAATGCTGCTGTTAATGCCTTACATCACATTTTGAATTAACTTTAACTTTGAATTAACTGTGTATTTCACTTTTCTACCTCCGCAGTGCTGCTTTGCATTGCAGGCATTTGAAATAGGTGTGAATATCACCAGGCAAGACCTAAGGTTCCTGTGACTTTTTCTTCCCAGTTCCCAGAAGCTGCTGTGGAAGGGTGGTGTTGCTATTCTCACTTTAGATAAAAACCCTCTCCCTGACCCACTTAAGCTTTAAAAGAAGTTTTGGAGCCACACAGTTCCTGCAGCTGCTGTGAATCCTGAGGCAGGGCTGAAAGGGGAAGCAGCTAAAATCAGGCACATACCAACCCACAGTGAAACCAGTAACCTGGGATCTTCAGTGCTACATGTTCTCCAGTGTGCACTGCCCTGGTGGACACTGGTTTAAAGGCAGAGGGGGAGGCAAGAGAGTGAGGGAGTGCTGGGGCAACAGGAGCAGAAAGCAGCTGGAGCCAGCTCCTCTTCTGCGCTGGGCCTCGAACACTGCCCTGACATCCAGCGCACTGCTGTCCATATGCCACACACCGGGGGGGGTACACATCACAAGCAAGACAAACTTGGGAGATGTAAATTCAGTTGGTGCTGTTAAGATAAATTTATTTTCTTCAGCTTTCTTCACAGGAAACATCACGAAAGTGCTTTACAGAATTTGAATACCATTACTCTACCATGGGACAAAAGGACAACAGGTGTGTGCACTGCACAGTTAGAAGTTGTCATATGCAGAAGCCATGATAGGTAAACCAGGGTAAAAAAAAAAAATCTACTGACAAAAATATATATAGTTCAGGTTTTGAACTTAAGTTATGACTATAACCATAATTATGTAAATATACAGGCCCCATTAGGTTCCTGTGTTAACTGTGGGGGTCACACAGGGATTCTCAGAAACAGATCATACTGAACTCTACTTTGCTGAAACAGTTTCTGCTGTGCTCCATAGGCTTCCAGCCAAACCATTTTCCCAGCCAGACAGTATCATTCTTTCTTTTGCACTACACTGAGCACACAATTATCTTCATTGCTTCACATTAAGTCTGGTGCTGAGACATTCTGGTACATTGTTGAAAACAAATTCAGGTTCGTTTGGGGTTTTTTTCTCTTTTTACTTACAGAGAGATCCTCTTACAATTCTTCCCTCAGTAATCTCTTCATTAAAAAAAATTAAAAATGCTTTAGGCTAGATCCTGCTGTCCAGGTAAGACAGTTTTGTTTAAGCTAGAAGGTTACCAGTCATGCAACCCTACTCCTTCCCATAGCTGAGCTGTGTTGTACTGTGAACAGTGTTACTGCCTCCCTTTTGCTGTATTCAGTGGGAGTTAGGCTCCTGTGTAGCCTCTGAGGCTCTAGGTTTCAGTTCTTCAAGGAGACTGCATTTTTACTTGCTAGACAATTTTGCAATGTTTTTGATATTACAGCCCTGACAAAAAACAATGCAGCATGATCAAGACTCAGGAGTTCTTGCGTGCTGCTTTCGAAATAAGTGGTGAATAATTCAGGCACCTGACTAAGAAATCCTTGGCATGGTAATAATATAGACAAACAGAAGAAGGAGGAATACTCTAGGGCAAAGAGAGGTCAAAGCAAGAGAATTTTGCTGAGTTTTGAGTTCCAGGGAAAAAAAAATGAGCAGAGCCCAGTACCTAGAAAACACTGTCATGCCAGTTTCCAAAGCCACTTTGCCTTTTACCCAATTCCCAGAGTAGAGACACAGTGCACGGTCAAAGAACTCGTCAGTCCTGAAGGTTACTGGGCAGTTAGTAAGTAACAGTACAGAGCTACAGTGGCAAGACAGGGCTTTGGTGAGTGTAGCAGCAGAGATGAGTCTTCCAGAGGCAGGGGAGAGGCTATGAATATTACATTCTAACAACTCTCAGATTCATTGGCTCTGTTTGCCTCCCCACGTCCTCAAAAAGTAAAAAAATCCCAACTCCCCTTGGCCAACTGAATCAACCCCAGCAGCCACAACTGTTTTTTGACAGAATACTGCTGTAATAGAACACCTAACAGATACAGTTATTTGGATGCAAAATCCAAGGTACGTTCTTCTCAACCAAGTATCGTCATTAGTACTGGAAGGCAGCTGCTCTCTGGGATGGGGTACTCTGATAACTGAGGTAATGCAGCTCTCAAGGGCCAGGCTGTGCATCCTACCAGGCTTGAGTCTGCCCTTATGACACATCCTTTGTATCTGTAAACATAACATGACTGGGAAATGCAGTCAGCACTTAAAGACAACATTTACAGCTCCATGCTCTTTAAAGCACAAGCTGATGAGAATGAAGAGATGAAACAAACCACAAAGACTAAGCCTGCCCTCCAGTGTTGCTTCATCTCAAATATTGCAATGCAGTTTCAATATCCAGTTAAATATTATGACAGGTATATTAGACTAAGCATGGCTGAGCCCCTGTGGTTGCTGGTCAGAGACTAAGTAATAGTAATGCATCTGCTTAATCTCTGGCACAAAGAGGAGAGTAACCCGGAAACTTACAACAAGTTTCTATAGGGCTTGTTCACTGACACTTGATTCTGGCTGTTACACCTAGACTTCAAGTGACATGATCTCAAATAACATTTTAATGAAACTGACCTTGTGGGGCAGAAATAACTCCATTGAAACCAGTGAAGTTAAGCTCTGGGAGACCAGACATAGTATTTTGCCTTTTTCTCAATAAATTTTTTCTCTTGTATCAGCCAGTTTATATGGTTTGAATCATTTTGCTATGGCTGCACATACTCTGAAAGAGATACAGAATAAGTGGTTTGTTTTAATTAAAAAAGGGAAGCCTATGACAATATTTTAACTAACAGTTTTCTGTAGGCAAGTTACTTGAAATAAAGCAGACAGATGTAACATGATGACATCACTGCTGTAACTGAGCTAGAATGGAAATTCAGTACAGGAGATAGGAGACATGAAAACGAACAGAAAACATCAGATTGAGTAAAAATTAGTAAGCGCTTGCCATACAACTCACTGACCAGAAGAGTGAACTATATACATGAAACTGAAGACTTCAGTACATCAAATGGCAAAAGCCCATCCCCATGGAAGTTATTAGGTTGATGGTGATTGCCAGGATACTCTGACTCTGTAAACTTGGCAAATCAGGGGCAGGTGAGTTGTCAACAGAAAAAAACAAGGCAATAAATACTGGAAAGGTTTTAAACCACTCATACATGCTCTGGTAGTAGTTGTGACATGAGTCTGAATTAGTTGTGATCTTTCAAGGGGACGATCTAGGCATCACCATGGGCAGCTTGATGAAGACATCTGCTCACTGTGTAGTTGCAGTCAAGAAAGCGAGTAAGATGTTAGGCTGTATTAAAGACAGAACAATACGGAAAAATATTACAGCATCTATTTCTCTTAGAGGTCCTCAATGAATATTTGCTGTTTCTTCAGCACCTTAAAAAAAGTGACATATTAGAAAAATATAGGCAGGAAAGTGATATGAGAATGGTAGAAGCAGCTCCTTGGAGCTGGAAAGACAGTAAGACTAAGGTAGTTTATTTGTTAAGAGGGGCATAGATGATAAACATCTTAAAAGCAATTCTCCTTCCCACCATGTGACAAGATACACACTTTAAAGTAATTTTAAGCCACCTACCAATATATGGACCTTAATATCACTTGTTACCATCATCATCATAAGTATTCCAAAATGCCCGATGTTATTCTTCAGTGCTTATTATTCAGCTAGTTAAACATTTCTTCTGAAGCAACTGCCACAGTTTGTTGAAGTTTAACAGTAATCATTTCTGACAGAGAACTGTCACTGCTGATGCACATTAACAACTGTCTTAGAGGTGCTGCAGTGATAAAAATATCAATAAGAGGAGGTAACTGCTGGGCCTCATCTCTGTCCAGGACCCACCAGAGCTCTTATTTGTCTGCATGCAGGCCACCATCGTGTTCTCTGATTCTATTTGAAGCCCCATGGTAAAAGCTGAGCAATGAACCTTGAAATCGCCAGCAAAAGCAGACAAAGGCATATTCATAAGTTACTACTTCATGTTACTTCAGCTGCAGTTAACTGATAAATCAGAAGATAATAATAAATAGGGTAATTGCCTCTGCTGTATCTGTATTCCTTCCTCTTACCTATCCCTTCTGCTCACTCCACTCAGCCCTAGTTTTTGATAATTTCTTCCCTTTGTTTATTTCATAAAACCCCTCCATGGTCAACTATTTCCCTTTTGTTCATTCCCTTCCTCTACAGTTTGCCTTAATACCAGAATTTAGTAGTTTTGAAGATTATTCTCTCTCCCCATTTCCCTTGTAGCTGCATGCCACTTCAACTTAAATAAGGGAAAGAATAAAGAGCAGGAAAAAGGTGTTTACACGTGGAGAGAAGAAGAAAAATACATTCCTATGACAAAATACCACTTAGTATCAGGAGTGAACATTTCTGGTTCACATGATTTGAAAAAACTTAAAAACAGCCACATTATAAGAGATGGCTATCAACTGTGAGCAGGATTTTATTTCAGTCATGGGGTTTACAAAATATAGCAATATTGGTTTTAATATGTTCCACATAAAAACAAAGAGCCTCATATTAATACGCCATTTGGGTTGCACAGAGAATTGAAGAGAGGAAATACCAGTTAAGAGTGCTCAGCCTGAACTTCTTCCTTACCCATACATACTAAAATAAGTCTAATTACATAATACTTAAATAGGACGTATATTACATTCCATAGAAATAAGCCTTTCCCAATATAGTATTAAAATACTACAATAAAAGCTAATATAAAGATACTTCAATAAAGATTTTTAGTCCTCTGTAGAACCTTCCATCAGCCCCAGCCCTTGACAAAGAACAGCTTTGGCCTCACAACACCCCTGTGAGGTAGGTTGTTGGTTTTTTGGTACAGCTGGGGAAACTGAGGCAAAGTGAAACTAAATTACTTGAACATAGCAGCTCAGTAGAAAACCAAGGCCAAATCCCACTCTCTTGGTCCCATGCTTCCCGTTATGAAAGAGGCTTGGCTCCTTTTCAGTGCACACAGGTGTTTTAGATGATACTTTCCAATCCAATATTCCAGACACACTACTTTTCCTGGTGACTCATTAATACTGTGATATGGTTTTAGTATTTGTATTCTGGCTAAGCAGAACTTCACAGAAGTGAACATTGAACTTCATTAACCTTGCTGCATCAACACATACTCTTAAGCAACTGAAAATAAACCCATGATGTATATACCATTTAGAAGAAACTTCGCCAAAAAAAGTCTTCATAGCTATTTGAAACAATGTCTCAGCCTTTTATCATGCAGAAGTGAAAAATAATTTTCTTAAATACACAAGTTACTTCCTAAGAGGATTGCTGAGCCATCTTGAAATTTGTCCTCGGTTCTCTCTCAACAGGTCGGACAGCTACATACCAAACTCTACCTTCTCTCTGAACAGGTTCTCCCAGTTTATTGAAAGGAAGAAATAAAATGGGCTGCCTTCCCCAAGTACTGAACTTTAAACAATTTTGCCAATTTAAACTCGGATGAATCTGCCACTTGTGCAAGCAGTACCTACTCACACAGCACTTGTGCTATCCAATATCTTACACTCCACTCCCCGCCTCAGGCTGTGCACTTAATGCTGTCATTTAGAAAACAGCCCTCCTAATCCCTCTCTTCTTATAGCACCTATGTTTTATTTGCATCATTTCCACTGTCCCTGATTTATTTATTTATTAATCTTCCTTCCTGCTCTATTTCACTTCAAACAGAACATGGTAGAACTACAGGTGATGCTTGAGAAGCCAGACTTTAGGCACACAATATTTATGACTTAAGACTCCTCAGTTCTGTTTTCTGCTGTCATTTCTTCCTCCATCTGCTAGAGCTTGCAGGCTCTCAAATTAGCCTCAATAAAGACAAGCTGTCTTTTTAACTTTTTCTGAAGAGTTTATCTGCAAATATGTCAGATTTCCTCCCCTCTGTACATACCTAATTCGTGTATCTGAAGTTTAAGTAGACATATTATTTTCTTATACTGCCAAATAAAAGCCCCTATTTATCATCAAAAACAAGTTGTAACATTAAAAGCTGAAAACAGGGAGAAAGAATTGGGGAACCAAGTTACAGTCAGGCAACAAAACCTGGATTGTGGGTGTTCATAAAGATTTTATAGTACTCAGGGTGGTTTTGGTATAATTTAGTTTCTTGGGTCACTGAGGTATAAATTTCTGACCATGTCAATATTGGAAAGAATAACATT
Source organism: Edolisoma coerulescens (assembly GCA_013397115.1). Taxonomy (NCBI): domain Eukaryota; kingdom Metazoa; phylum Chordata; class Aves; order Passeriformes; family Campephagidae; genus Edolisoma; species Edolisoma coerulescens. The sequence continues at coordinate 1,225,694 of VWZW01007725.1, read as the reverse complement.
ACTACCTTGTCAGTAAGCAACCCTATTTAAGCACATGAAGCTGTATTAATCCCTGCTCCATTTTAGTTAGGGTATTTGACAGAAAACCATAAGCAAGTTCAAAACTGCTCAACCAGGCAGAAATTAGAAAGGCAAAAAGCTACAACTATTGCAAAAGCTCAGATAAGCAAACTCCAAGATGTGCAGCCCAATCAAATTTATATTGTGTTTACCTGACCTGAACAACACAGGGGTCTCAGCCATGGTGTGGTGAAAGTTTCCAAGAGCCGACATGCAGTCAAATACCAAAAGCCCTATTCCCTGTGGTGTCAAGCCTGCAGCACAATTTGTACCATTAAAAATTCATCTAAGTTACTGTGGACATGACTGGTAAAGCTAGCTAAATACAAAACTGAAGTAACAGGAGACAGTCACTTTTAGTCATCTATTCCTCTTCATTTGTGAATAAGATTAAACATGACACAGCTGAACTGGGAGAGATGGGGAGGGGCAAAACTAATCCTCTCCTACATTTATCATCAGCTCAAGTAAATACAGATTGCAGATACCTACAGCAGGCATTTGGGAAGTCCAACTTTATTAAAATTACCTAGTTTTTAGCATTTTAACATCCTTAAATACAGACTGTATCATTGAGAAACACAAATCCAAACTGTTCTTTTCCCAGTAAGCACTGGACACTCCAACGTTCTACCAGAAAGTTGGTAACTTCATGGCTGTGTTTTATTGTAAGCCAAAGGAATGAAAACCTTTAAATTGGGAATTAACAAGCAACCCACCATAAAGGTGTGTCACAGGCCACGGAGTCCCTGAAGCAGCACACAACTGCATTATACTGACTGGCATCAAGGATCTCATTTCTACAACTGACAACCCTTCATTTATGGAATAAGCCTTCAATGAGCATTTTAAAGGAATGAAAAGGACATTCTTAGCATGCCTCAAATGAATGCAACAGCAAAGCAGATAAAGTTGGACTTCAGTCTCCAAAGCATACCAAGCTTCCACAGAGGTCTGACTTTCAAAATTTCAGGCATGCACAACAATTACTTGGTACAAGGAAGATACTGACAACTGGCATTCTGATAGTTGCTGGCAGCTATATTTAACATGAGAAACACTTCTTTTAAAAGTTTAACATTCTGTACTACGGAAATGTGCTGCATTTCCGATTTTTTTTCCTTATGCCTCCAGAAAGAAACTGGAATGATACGCTTGAGAGAAGCCCTCAAAGGAACACCTTTAGCCATCAGTACCTGATGGGCTCCAGTGATAGCAGCCATCCAGAGGTTGGGTTTTTCTTCCCCATTCTTTAATTTAGCAGAGGTACTTTTAAGTGAAAAGCAAATCAAAGCTTCATTCATACTCAGCTCACCATCTCAAACCAGTCCTATATGGTGGGACTAAGAAGACACTGTGCCAAAGACCAAACTAAACTTCTATGTATAAATAAGTTTTATTAATATGCTCTGCTACAAGCTCTGAAATAGAGCCCACCTGACCATAAGGACAACTGCCCACTCCATGGCCTATCCCTTAAGAGATCCAAATGCTCTGTATCCTCTGCTATTGTATGGTCATGAGCTCAAACTAAAACGTAAAGACTCACTAGACTCCAGAATCCATGTATATTTCCATTTTATTTCATTTGAAACTTTTACAGGGTTTTCTTGAACTGCCAGAATTCGTGCCCAAAAACCTCAAATAAAGGTGGTACAACGGACAGCCTCACCTACCCTTCACACAGGAGACTAGAACTCAACTCATGTGCATTAGCGATCTCAATCTCTTTAGAGCATCAGGAAAAGCATTTTAAGACTTCACATCTCTACCCCATCAAGTGACATGTCCATTTACCATGAATTCCACAGAAATTGTGACAACAACAGTTTTGCTGGCAAAAATGGATTTTCAAGGAAGATACTTGGCTCAGAGCCCAAGGTATTGGTATCAGTCTTTCAGCGGGGTTTTGTTTCCAAATGAAGTCTCCAACCTTAGGAATAGTCTCTTGAGCCTTCTCTTTAATAGCAGCTTCTAGCAGAATTTTTATAGACAGTTAACTCTGCAAGGGCAAGGCCAGTTTTAGTCTGTGCACCAAAGAACCAGGTGAAACCCCAGCCCCACTGAAGTCAACAGCAAAATCTGCATTGGCCTCAGAGAAGTAAATTTAAAGCAAGACAGCAGTTAGTCAAAGGGAACCCAACTGGGTGATTCCTGAACTATCCTTATCTTCTGCACATACACAGTACTCCCACACACATAAGCAAGCTTTGTTTTGTTCCCTTGTTTTTCTTGCCATTGGCAACTCTTATGGATGTTGGGTCTATTTTTTGGCATTTACTCTGAGAAACCTCAACACTGGAGCACACCACTATTGTACTTCATTTTGCTTCCGGTGTAAAAATTCAGAGAAGAGAAAAACAGTTACAGCAGAACACTTCTGGTACTTGACAGGTTTGGTTCACTGAAATAGTTACAGGCTATACTCCTATATTCCTAGTGTACCAGTGCCATTTTGCCCACTTCCACACTAAATTAAGTAACTTAAAGAAGTCACTGCCTTCCATCATTACTAAACTTTCTGACTGTGAATAAACACCACTTATGAGTTATACTTGGAGGATTGCTGCCTCAGAGAGCTGCATGCTTCACAGAAGTAGCCAAACAAATCAGGCTTACCAGCTTTAATTATCTCTCTGCATATTAACTTATTCTGTTTATCAAGTAAGCATCACTCCTCAACAAACAAATAATTGTTTTTGATAGAAGATAGTTTTTATCTAGTATCCCTACTGCCACATGTCTCATTTTTAAATGACAAATTCTGAAGACTGTAGTTGGAGTCTGGATACCTCTGAGTCAAATCAAAATTCTAAGTCTTAGTGCTTTAGGGTGAGAAAGACAAACTTCATGACAAAAACCAAAATAAACCCTATTTCACTACAACATCTTACCATTGTTTAAATATACTGCAAATCGATATCAGAAACAAGGCAGGCATTTTTTTTGTGGGTAATAGAAAAAAAATACTTAAAACAGACAACTTTGAAAATGGCTAATGCAAACAAACTATTCAAACCCATCATTCCTGAAATCTGATGCTGAATGAATTTTAATTTGTTTTGCAGTTACTTCCGTACAGCACTCTAGAAAGGTAAACAAACTACAGCTCTGTTGTACTCGGATAGTATGAGTGGTATGGGACGCTCCAGAAGTCTCTAGTAGGCTATGGCTACACATGACAGGATTCCTCAGAAGGGGAACGAACAGGTTTGTCATTAAGGTCACTTAAATCTTTGTTACAGCAAATTGGAACCAAATGGCTGACTTCTGCAGGATTTCTGACAGGAATCCAGTAGAGCTGGTTTCAAGTTTCAGATGGCCACTAAAACAGCTGTAACCTTCTCTTCCAGAAGTTGTGATCCACATGGTGTCCACAATGAGTGCATCAAGTCTGAGGTAGTCAACCTTTACGAAGGCTCAGTATCTGAACATAAAAAGATTTTGAAATGACCACTGGCTGTAGGTATCTTTCTGAGCAATTAAGAACACTGATGACTCTTGTTCAATCATTTACATTAATTTGCCCCATATCCAATGGAGAAGTTGCAACATATTATGCTTCCATAGTGCAGGAGAACCAATCACTTACGTCAAAGTAGTCTGCACTTGCTGCAGTAGATCCAGCAGAAATAAGGTGGCATGTTCATCATAGCTGTTAGCTGTAGTTTAGTTACCTTAGTAGAAGGGTTACCAAAAAAGCATTCCTTAATTGTACTGTGTGTGCGGCTCTACTGATCCCCAAGCACAGCATACTGGTTGTCTAGCTGAAGTTTAAGTGCCTGGTTTTTTGAGACCTCATCCCTACCTCTAGTTTTGTATTTTACTACTTCAAAGCTCTTCTCCATTTCTTTATCCCTATGGGAAAATAAATGTAATCAGTAAATATCTTATCACTAACTTGAGAATTGTGAATTTCTAGTCCATTTCCACCCCATCCCAGCAAAAACATTATGAACACAGAACAAATACTAAGATCTAGAGTTTAACAGAACACCTAAACATTCCCAAGCAAATATTTTAAAAACCTTATCTCCAAAATAAGTTCATCACCCAGTACAGTTTAGATTAACATTCTCAAAGTAAATTTAAGTGCATTTATGAAAAATAGGTTCTAGAAAGCAGAAGTCACTTTCTAGAACGTTCATTCAGAATTTCCTCTTGGTTCAATTTACACCATTCAAATCACAAAGCATCAATGACAGCATGTCTCCTTTGCCACACCAAAAAATACCCAGAGGAAACAAAGCTTCTCCTAAGCTGTATTAAACACTAGCATAGCAAGCAGGAGGGAAAAAAACCCCAATAACACAAAACACCCAAAATCGCCCAAGTGAATTAGGTATTGGCCTAGCCATCTCTTCTACTGGGAATAAGGTTATAGAAAGATCAGGATTCAGAAATAGGGTGAGACTGAAGTCTTCAGCACCACATAATACAAAACACTTCAGCAAAATTGAGGGAGCTCATCACTGTAAATCACAGCTCAGACAGCCAGTGTATTGATTTGTATTTGTATTAAACCCCATCCCTCCAGGTAAACCACCTTCACATCTCTAACAAGAAGGCCGCATGCACAGGACTTCCTACATCTGTCTGCTGAAGGAAGTAACACAGAGCCTCACCATGGCTAGTGTCTGAGGGAACCAGATGCTGTCAATAGCAGAAATATTCAGGGAATTCCTTCAGCCATCAAAGACAACATAATTGGCAGTCTTGTTTGGCTATCTCACTGTGCTACATCCTATGAAAGTTATTTCACAGGAATAGTTGGAATATACATTTACTGCCTCTTAGTTATTTCTTTCCTCTATGGAAAGCTTCAGGCTCAAGCACTAGGACAAAGTAACTTAGAGAAGGCAGTTGGAAATGTCTCAGGGAAGCAGTGGAATGCACTTACTTTCGACTGTCTACGAGCTTGGCGGTGGACTGCAGTGAGGGGAACTGCGTGTCGCTGTAGATCTCTGGTGGTCCTTGCTGTGCTCGCCGTGGCCGCCCGCCCTCCCTGGCACCGGGCGGCCGGTACACGCCACCAGTCTGCACTGGTTCTGGAGTTTCTGTAACTAGGGAAAAGAACAAGAGTCACACATGAGAACAAGGTTGCAGTCATAGCTGAAAAAAAACCCAAAACAACCAACACACAAACAAAACGCCACAAAGAGAAAAGGAAAAGAACCTTCTAAGTATGTTTTTCTACCTTTTCAGCTTTGGAAGCAAGTATTTTAGACAAGGCAGGAAATCAGGTGTCACCTAACTTAACCTACACACAAGTCAAATTGAAACATGGCTCCAGTGTATTGCCTTACAAAGTTTAGGGAATCCAAACTACTAATGAGGACTTCATGTTTCTCATTTTCAATTTATTAGCAACAATTTAAAACACATTTAAAACAGATTTAAACACATAATTATACAGCTGCCCAACCTTATTTAAAACACCTCTCCAGATGCAGAGGGGACAGTCCAAATAGTTTGCATTTAAGGTAAAAATCTAAGATGAAGTAACACTAATTAGCTGTACCTCCTTTACAAACAAGAAAGAACACAGCAGGCTATTTTTCAATTAATTTCTCAGTGGAAAAGAATATTCTGAACTCAGAGGATGAGTAAGTAAGTAGTTTATCTCCACTGATGTTAATAAACTGTATTTAATAAAAAAACAAAAGTCCTATCCTAGTTAAAGAATCACTTGCAATGCCATGTTCTCAGTACTCTAGAATTGATTTGAATAGTGTGCTATTAACTGCCACAGTAGATCAGATACCGGCTGAACATCCACTGAAGTGTTAAAGCAGCATTTTCAGATCAACAGAAATGCTTCCAACAGGTATTTTACAGACTGCACAACAGAGGGATCTCCTGCAAAGACAGAATGCTTCCACCCATCCCTTTGAAGTTGGAAATAAAAAACCCCTTCCACTTGTGTTTTAAAGTACCTGATAGATACTTTAAATTCAATTCTGTTCCTCAGATCCTTTGAGAGGAAGATTTCCTTGATGGCCAGCATGCCAAACAAGCCATTAGTTCATTAGAGGGTGCCTGAACAGGAACTGTCCCTTGAGCTCTACCCACTGAGCAGCTTAATTCAACCTGATGCACTTGTAACTGGAAAAAACCAACAAGTCTGAGTTAAATTTACCAATTGGTTCAACGACAGGGGCTGGTGCAGGAGCTGACTTGTTCCAAGGACCAGATGATCTGTCTATACCACCACCACCACCACCAGTCTCTTCCCAATTGTCACCGGGTTCTTCTCTTTTTTCACTTTCATCATCTTCTTTTTCACTGTAAGAGAGAAATTATGAGTAGCTCCTTACAAACAGAGGTTTAAGATTTGCCAGAGATGACACAATCCTCCTAAGACAAGATTTCATGGCTGCTGTACTGAAGATACTAAATTAAACCAGACTACACTAATTCTGTAATCACTGTACTAGCAATTCCAGCTGAACAATTTCTGGCATGCTGCTACATATCTTGGCAACTGAGAAGGAAAAAAGCTCCTAAAAGAATTAAAAAAAAAAAATTCAACTTGAACTAAGTGACCAAAGAAACTGGTATCTTATTTTAAATGTAAAGGCTTTTCTCTTAGTAAGACAGTCATGCATTTGGAAGGGATGAAAAGATAAAGCAGGAAAGGTCTACAAGTCCAGCTTCCATAAAATGCTTTAGTCAAGAGGAAGAAATAGTGGAGTAGTGGTAAAAGAAAGCAAGTCCTGAGCTCACTTTTCCTATAACCACAACCCCCTAAGAAACACTCTTAAATGCATGGGTAATATACAATCTACAAACAAACTCAGATCTCTTTTTTTAAAGCAGGCAATCAAAAAAAAAAGCACAAGAGACAAAAATGTATTGTTTTCAAAGATAGACCCAATGCAAAAGCTTGGCTGTATTTTATTCAGACTATTTTATTTTGCATAGATGTAGTCATAGCAAAAATAATTTGCTGGTCAAAGCTACTACAGAAAGCTGTGTGGTAGAATGGGACAGATGTGGAGAGTGAGGCTGTTGAAAAGAATCAAGACACTGATTTCAACAGCAGCAAAGTGTGAATTCAGAAGTTCATAATACACCAAATCCTACGAATCATGATCTGTGTAAGCTTTCCCTGTAAGTAATGATCAAAGAACAGAAAAAAATGCCTTTAAATGCCCTTTCACTGTTCATCCAAACACAGTAACAATCATAGTAAGGTAGTCCAAGGGCCTAAGCACATCGCTACCTTATTTTAAATGACAGTCAGAAGCAATGTCTACAGGCTTAACTACAACAGAGCAAGAACAGGGAGCATCCCACCCCCGCCAGACACTCTGTATCTTTGTTTCAGCAGAGATCTCCAGGGATGGATAATTTATAACCTTTAGTGGGTTTTTCTTCCATTCACTTCTCGAATCTTCCCTTGAATCCACTAATTGAATGGTTACAAAATCCTGTGGCAGAAACTTCCACATGCCTGAAAATCTGCCACAGCATGAAAAGTATTTGGAATGCTGGCCTTTGTCTGGAAAACCAAAGTAGAGGCTTTTCAGTCAAACAGCACCAGCAGCCAGTGAAGCTGCAGCCCACTGGCTGTCTAATCAGACATGTGATTATCCACTGTGACAGTTCAATGACATGGACAGTTTGTGGGACAAATTCATGCAAATAGCCTAAGAGGACTAGTTAACTGAAAGGAGTGGGGGGAATGCTGTATTCAAAAAAAGTAAATAATTCCAAAAATGTCAGACCTGTTCAAACAGTGAAGAAAGCATCTATTGCACTGGTTACACGTAGGCTGATTTTAAGATGACATTATTTTGAACATCAACACCTGGACAATGAGGATTATCTGACCATTCTCAGACTACAACTGAGGTCACAAAACCCCTTTGTCTGACCCGACAAAACATTTTTCTTAACCAGGGCAGACAACAGAAGACTTACTTTGCACCAGACAACAGGAAAAGTCTAATGAAAAAACGAACGAGGAATCGTGCATTAGATTCATAAACACAATCCTGTGGGATCTTATCATGGCACAACTACTTTTACCAACCGTATTTTTGGTTTTTTGAAATACAAATGCAATGGTTCAGGAATTTGCTCCTCAGCTGAAGATGATGAGTAGATTGAGTCAGACACCCTTACAGCGGTCAAATAATTCAGTGGGAATTACTGTCTGCACTTCTCTGAGAAATTCCTACTCGACTATCTTTATGAATGGGAATGTTAAGCATTTGTAATAAAAAATCCTGAGTCCCAAGCAAAACAGATAGATCTAGAGTAGGAATAGAGATCAAGAAAATAAAGAGAACATTGGCAGAGACCAGTCAAACTTAAGTTACCCAGCAGCAAACCTGTGTACTATCAGAAACATATCAAACTGCTCTTTAACTGGACTCCACGGGAGCAGTTCTGAAGGAAAAAAACCCATCCTTTTTAGATATTGGTAATGATTATATTGAAGAAAAAAAAGAAGAAAAAGTAGTACCTTATTTGCATGGACTGAACTCTAAGACCACTATAATCAATTTCTTCCTTTTGCTCAAACTCCTTCCAATCATCCTCTTCCTGTAAGAAGAGAAAAATATAAGGTATCACCTTCTCTGCAACCAAGGTAGAAAAGAAGAACATAACTAAGATAATACAAAAAAACCTGAGGGTGAAGGTACAGTTCCAGAAGAAACCAAACTGTGTGCCCCGCTGCCAAGAGAGGAAAGGATTGCATGCCCTTGTCCCCGAACTCACTGTGTATCACCTGGGATGCACCTGAGAGCTGACTTTAACTCACTAAAACAGCTAAGAAAAGCCACAGCAAAAAGTCATTCAAGTGAAAGAAAACCACATCATCTCAGCAAAAACACATCAGGAAGTCAAGAACAACATAAAGTATGGAACAGGACCGTGCAGTCATGACCAGGGCAATACAAGGGTAAGACCTCTCCCTTTCACTAACAGTAGGCTTTCATGACAGCTTTAATGCACACAAACCTTTAAACTTACTTTTCCATCACCTATTTCATGAGCCAAACAAAAAAGAACATTTGGAATAGCTTACAGTGGATTTATGACTAAGATTAATAATGGTACATTTGACTTTTTCACATTCACAACCACGTTTATAGTCTTGTTTCCCTGAGCAGTGCTTTTATAACAGTAAAAAGGTCAGCTTCAAAACCACAGCAATCTTAGTACACAAAATGTGTGTATCTTTCAAGAGAACTACTTTAGGGTTTTAAAATGGGAGTTTGTTTGGGGAAAGAGGGATTCACCTAAGTGAAGGCAATTTTGTCCTACTGTGTCATCAGGAGATTCTGGGATTATTACGGTAGACGAAAAATGGACCAGAACAGATAAGCAGTCCTCCCATGTTCCCAGTCCCAGCTTTAAGACACATACAGCCTAATTAGTAGTTTACCTAATTCCTATGCTCTCTGTGAAATGCACTTATATTACTCCAAATAGGAAGACCTTGTGAGCAAGGTCTGCCAAAGGTATGGCCCCCTTTCCACTGAACAGCTGAGAATAAAGCTGCTTTTAGAGCCCTGTGCTTGGATCTTCTACACAGTCAATCTCCAGAAGAAAAACTTTGACCTGCTTCAGAGTAACTGCAGAAGTAGGAAGTGACCTCATGTTAACTGCACTGTCTGCTGAAGATTCAGTCTTCTGGAAGAGCAGGAGTCTACAGCTCTAAAATCTTTTATATTTCTTACATTCCCATCTCCATGGAAACATTACAGTTTCCAAGCTAACGTACCTTTCACATTTAATGACTTTTGTTTCTAATCCAAGTACTAGCTTCAGTCAAATCCAAATAGTATTTTGCAAGCAAGTGAGCAGAAGAGCAGCTGAAAGATCACCACTGACCTTGATCTACTTAGAAAGCTACTGCACGTGTCAAGCTCCCCAGGTTACACAACAATAGGAAACATCAGAGTATTTCTTAAAATTCATTTTGAAATATACAGCATTAGAGCCCTTATAACTGCTTCTGGTTTTAGTAATCCATCTGGCACAAGAAGAAAATATCCTTATATCACTGATCCTCTACATAAGCATGAAGGAAGCAAGGTATATAACTTCCAAAAACCCTTTCACAAGTCATTTTTTTATACTCTGAGAGTATAATGTCATAGGGATAAAGATTCAATTTGCAGCAGTAAGACAGGGAACACATCCTCAGATTACTGTGTGCTGAAGCCTCCAAAGGGAAACAATACCAAGAGGCAAAAAAACCAAGCCAGAAATAAAGAGATGAAAGGCACAAGTAATTTTTCCTATCTGTCCTGTCTACAGCAGACAAATATATGACAAAGGTACTGCACGTGTCAAGCTCCACAACTTAAAAAACATCAGGAAACGGCAGAGTATTTCTTAAAATTAGTTTTAAAATTCACAGCATTAGAGCTCTTATAACTACTTGTGATTTAAATTTCATTACTTCGGTGCTGATATGGTGGACAGGGAGAAGAAGGGCGGAGGAAGAAACAGAGAGTTACCAACTCAACTAAGGACATATAAGCTTCTCCTGCATTCTCATCGTTTCGCTACCAAAAAAAANAGCAAAACCCTTCCCGGCAGCGAGGCACAGAGCTCGGCGGACTCTGGAGGAATCTTATCGCCAAAGTCCACAGGCCACGCTGCACAGCTCTAGGTGGCACCTGACGCAAACCTCCGGTTCCGGCCGCCAACACCCAGGAACCTGAGAGGGAGTGCCGGGCTGAACCGCAGCTGCAGATCGGGAAGGGGCCCAGCTTTCCCACCTCCCACGGGGCCGGGACGCCCGGCGAAGGCTCCCCCCACCCCGCCAGCAGCAGCAGAGGCAGCGGCAGCGCCCGCCCGGCGGCCCCGGGGCGGGGCCGGGAGCGCCGCCAGCCCCGCACGGCCCCGGGCGCCG
>VWZW01007725.1:1021929-1214617 GCA_013397115.1 Edolisoma coerulescens | reverse complement strand
GGCCGCGCCCCTCACCGCGCATGCGCCGCCACGCCGCAGCCAATGAGCGCCGCCGGTGGCTCGGGGGAGTCTCCAAAAAAGGGGCGAAAGGCGCTGACGTTGCGGCGCGTGAGGATGCGCGCGGCGGGCGCGGGGAGGGCGGTGGCGAAGCGGCCGCGGATTGGCCGAGTCGGGCGGGGCGGCGCGTGCGCGCCCAGAGCCGGGCTCGCGTCGGCCCCTCCCGTCCCGCTCTTCCGCGTCCGGGCANCCGGGCAGGGCTGGAATCCGTGTGGGAATGGCGAGCTGCGCGTCAGCCGGCAGCGTGCACACCGTCCGTGCTTGCCAGGAGGGCCCAGGGGTATCCTGGGGGGCCCATCGGGAAGCGTGTGGCCAGCAAGTCGAAGGAGGTGATCCTGCCCCTCGGCTCAGCCCTAGTGAGGCCACATCTGGAGTGCTGTGTCCAGTTCTGGGCTCCTGAGTACAAGAAAGACAAGGAGCTACTGGGGAGGGTCCAGTGGAGCACCACAAAGATGATTAAGGGACTGGAGCATCTCTCTTATGAGGAGAGATTGCAGGAGCTGAGCCTGTTCAGTCTAAAGACAGAGGGGATCTCATAAATTCACATAAATGTCTCCAAGGCAGGTGCCAAGAGGATGGTTTCAGGCTCTTTTCCCTGGTGCCCAGGGACAGGACAAGGAGCAATGGCCATAAACTAAATCATAAAAAGCATGAGCACCTTAGCATGAGGAAGAACTTCTTTATATTGAAGGTAGCAGAGCACTGGAACAGGCTGCCTGGGGAGGGTCCCGTTCTGGAGACATTCAAAACCCAGCTGGATGCATTCCTGTGTAATCTGCTGTAGGTCACCCTGCCTTGGCAGTGGGGTTGGACTGGATGATCTCTAGAGGTCCCTTCCAGCCCTAACGACTCTGTGATTGAGACTGGCCATAGCTCCTCTGGAAGCCCTTGGCTGCTTCCCGCATCGGATGCAGGCCCTTCCTGTTGGGGCTGCCTCACAGTGAAACAGGGACAGCCCCCTTGGGCTCAGAGCACTGCTGGAATCACTTCCAAGGAGGCTGAGAGAACTGCTGGAGCAGCCCCCGTCCTCAGCCAGTCCCACAGGCTCAGGGCACTGCTCAGCCAGCCCAGCTGCCCCCCATCCATGAGAAGAGGTGGCGTTCATTCCCAGCATGGACTACCATGACAAAGGCACTGCCTCCCACACCCCAGCAAGGCCTCTGAACTTACGCTGTCTTTGCAAAGGATGCAAGGAAGTCATTTAGCTTTCATCTTGGGTCTGTGTGGTTAAGTGAGTAAGTCTTGAAACACCACTCTGTCTAGGATGTCTGGATGTGTTGGTGTAAGCTTCCTAGCTGCTTCTCTGACTTGCATTGAAGCCTAGGGAATATGTGCTGGAAAACAAACTTCACAGTGGGTGTCTGCAGATTGTTACTTCTCACTTTGGGTACTGTAGTGACCTTTAACTCTGGAAAAAAACATGGGTGTTTAAAAAGATCGCTGTGGCTTCAAGACAAGTCAAAAGTTTTGAGGCAGGACATTTGGAAAAACATCCTCAGACTGTCATGAGTCATAAATAATTACATGAAACACTGTTTCCAATTACTTTATTCATCAGCCATCTAAAGAAGATAGAAGTTCCTACTGGTAAAGTGTGAGCTTAAATGAGAATTACCCATCGAATATGCATTGGTTAGTATTAGAATTATAGAAAAGTAAGCATGTTTGTATTCTTGAGTTATTTAGTATAATTTTTGTGCTTTGTCATATTTTCTCTTGAGATAATTACATATATATGTGTATATATATTAACATACAAATAAAAAGTTTATCCAAACTTTGGAGGGTGGCAGTCTCAATTTATGTCAATGAAAATGCTGTTATATAGCGTTTTCCATCCATATTTCTTAGGCTGTTTGAAAAAACAGGCAAGGTGCCATTGACATATTGCAGAAAGAGGTTAAATACATGATGTCTTTGTGAAGTGTTTTGTAGCTGTGAGTAACGGAATCACTGTAGTCAAGCATTCTGCCTTTGGGAAATGTGTTACAACCTTTTTTTTATGTGTCACCCGCTGTCCTCCTTGTATTTTTACTACCTGTGTACTTGGAGGATTTGAGCCTGCACGGAGCAGGCCCTAGAGAGCTAAAAGTTGCAAAGCATAACAATTCATTTGGTAACACCAAGAATGTCATGTGATCAGTGACACTTTCCGTTTGTGAAAGGAGTTATTACTGAAGTAGGGAGCAAATTTGGTAGCAAAGTCTCATTTTCCTGTTCCTCCTGGGTGCTCCCTTCTTACTGTCCCCTTCAGCTGATAGAAGGTCGTGTGGAAGGTGTGACAGGGAACGGTTGGGTGTGGAAGTGTGTTTGACATTCCTTTTGTCAAAGCGCCACATTCCCTTGTGTTTGTGCTCCGTTATTGCCCGGGAAGCCGACATAGCTCCAGCACTGCCCCATGCTGGGGCTTGCAGGCTCAGCACTGGTAATGCCATGCCACTAAGCAGACAGGTTTTGTCCCTCAGCTTTTGTGGTAGATAACCTAATAATGTGCTAAGCACAGTGCTGTGCCTGATTCTAATCTAATCATTTCTTGAATTTCAGCAACTGGTAAAATATTTTCATTGTATTGGTATGGATAGCCCCGTTATCAGGCCGGAGAATGTGAACCTGGTGCCTTTTTGCAGCTTTTAGCATCTGTGTCACTTGTCTCTTGCAAACAGAGTACTGTAAGGCTGGAATGCCCAACTGGATTAGAAACTTAATACCTGTCAGGAGCAGAGTACCAAGTAACATTTCAGCTGTTAAGTCTGGAACAGACTCAGCAGAAATCATGGAAAATAGCAGCAACATTTTAGGCCTTGGAAGGCTTAGATCCAGGTTTAAAGGCATCTCGGTGCTTTAAAGGAAGCATTAGTTATGCAGTTATGCTTGGATTTACCTCCCACCTCTAGTTTTATTTTTATGTAAAATTGTGAAAATGTGCTGACGCACGGCGTTTGTAGTTCTGTGCGAATGCATTGCAGCAGCGTGTTCAGGCTGTGGTGCAGAAGCAGCTATGCCTGGCTGGGAGGAGTATGAAGTACACATATGGTTTGATAGCACAGCTCATCTGACCTAGTGACTAGCTATCTCCAAGGGGGTGGCTGTGCTTTACAGTCTGGACTAGGTAATTTCCCCCTCCCATCCCTATTGCTGCCACTGGTACATGTCTGTCCCTGCAGTGGCCTGATTCAGGGAACCGAGTGGCAGAAACACCTTCCATCATTTTGCAGGGCTAATTTTCTGCTGATTTTGATTCTTGAACTGTCTCCTGAGACATCAGACAAATGTTCATAACAGCAAATGCCACAAATTCCTTCACAGGAATATATGTGTGAGAGATACTGCAGTGGAGGATAATAAAATCTGTTTTCTGGTCCTGATTTTCTGAGAAAAAACAGTTGGAAACATGTTCATATGTATTCAACAAAGCAACTGCTAGACTAGAGCATAAATATAAAGCTAAATCAGTTTATGAACCTTAGTGCTTACAAATAGTTGTGAAAGCCTTTAGGCTCTCATGCTCTAAATCTCCCATCTCATATGGTGAAGACTGTCAGTGCTTAGACAGCATTCAGGCTGGCAAGGCACCCTGGAGGGGCTGCATAGCTAGCTAGGTACCCACAGCAGTCTGTGTAAAAGTGCAGAGAGTTTTCTTCACAAGAGCTTTAGCACTTAATATGAAAGCATTTTGATTTAGAAGGGCCAGATGTACTGCATTTGACTTCTGATGGACTATTCACAAAAATAATCTTTTCTGTGGCTTTTGGTCTTTGCTAGGAATAGAGAGAAAAGCTGCTGGAAATTCATTATTTATGCTTAGATGCTTCCCCCTTTTCCAGACACTTCTCCATGCTGAAATACCTTGATGATTTTGCAATAAACTATTTCCATTCCAATGAACAAACATCTTAGTATTAACCTAATTTAATTTTTATGAAATACTGGATCATGGCATATAAAAAACTTTTTAAAAATCATTCTTTCACATCAGAGTATACTTGTAGACTCAGAATTTCATCAAGCTTATCTCCACGAGTGACATTTATAAAGAACAGTTTCACAGTGGGATAGTCAGCAGTTGCTTTTCATACCTGATGCATCACTAGCAGATAGCAAAGGGATCTGAATCCAGATTGTATATTGTTACGTTTTTTAAATTCCCTCTTCACTTTCAAATTATAGGGAGATTGTTCTCTTCTGTGTCAGGAATGAGTGGGAGGTTAAGTTTTGTTAATGCCAAAAAGTGATCATTCCTAGACACCATCCAGTTAGCCCCAACCCAAGGGCGTTTGCCATCTAATTTCTTGTGTCACTGTTTGTCTGTATTTTCTCTCATCATCACTGTTCTTGATGGAGTCTCAGCTTGGTAAATTCTGTCTGCACTGATGTATGAGAAGGTATTCTTGCTGCTCTGAGGAGCCTACATTCTTTGAGAAAAAAAACAGNTTTTTTTTTTTTTTGGGTAATATTTTAATCCAGTAATTTTTTATCAAAATCTTGCAGGTGTTACATGCCAGATGGACTTTTTGCAGAGATTAAATGAAGGATCATTTGTCAAGCAACTGTATCAGGAAGGATTTTTCATGTGTGGGGGAATGTCGAAGGAAAGGCATGGCAACACTTGTGTCCTTATTCCTGTAATTCACAGGCGGATCAAGTTTAGTGGATTTGGAGGGTATTTGATTTTATCAGTCATTAAAATCTAAGTAGCTTTCTTAGCTAATACTTCAATTAAAAATCAAAATATCTATAGTCTACCTCTCATATATGCCATATGCCATTGTGTTCTCTAATATATGCCATTTCTCAGTAGTCTTTGAGTCCATTTAATTAACTGTGTTGTCACCTAGTGTAACTGTTGATCTTGTCAAGTCCCAATCCAACAAACACATGTACGGTTACCTTCATTGCTGTGTGGAAACTTGTGAAGGAAAGCCAGCCATCTGCCTAAAATTTTGTGTGATAGGAGCTAAGGTTCATTATGTTTCTCTGAAAATGCAAGATCCATCTTGGTGCTTTATGTGACCATACTGCACACGCAATACAATGAGGTTATCAATGTTTAAAATATAAAAGAAAGTCAGAAGTGAAAGATGGCAAATCTTTTTCCTCGTGATGCCATCAAAATACAGGAAACAACCTAAGGTCAGCCAACAGGTTGATGCTATGTGGATTCCTGTTCAAAGAAAGTGTGGCCAACTTGCCTTGGAGGGATGTTGATATTAAGAAAGAACAACCATAGAAAAACAAATATAAAAATATATCAGTATATCAAAAAGTATCACATTTGCACAAACTGACACCCTGGCTTGGACTCTCAGTATACAGTAAAAGGATGTAACCTGGACTGCAGGCAGAACTGCTGTTGCTCTCCTGCACCTTCAGCTTTTCCAGAAGTTTAGTCTAGACTTAAAAATGTGTTTATAAAGTACAGTTGGGATGCTGGTATTAATGATTCTGCTGGTTTACATATTGCAAAATTAATCACATTGAGTTAACAGTGCACTTAACTCCTTCAGCATTATTTAAATTAGATTTCACACTACTGAGCTGATGGTCTTGTGACACAACGGAGTACTGACCATTTCCACGTGGGTGCTGTGTGCCCAGTGGAGGGGTGGCTCAGTCTTGGTATACTTCTACTGTGAAAAGAAAGAGTTTACTTGCTGGGAAGTGGAGAGCCAGTGTTCTTAATCCAACCCCCTCCAGCTATCATGAAAAATACTGGAGGGAAAGAAAAGATCAAACAAAAGCCTGATATTCTTTATTTTTATTATAATTTTAACAACATGAGTAAATTGAAATCTGTAAGCAAAGCAATTACATGAAGAGGGTCTAATAAAGTTGTTCAAGCTACAACCTACTTTGATTGTTGAATCAAACTGAATAAAGCAGGCTGCTTTGATGGGTTTTTAGCTTCCACGAACATAATTGGCAGTGACATCTTTTGCGGGTCTTCTGTGGGCTGGGAGTTTCATAATCAGCTGGAAGTAAAAAAGAAAAAGATAAAAATAAAAATTGGTCACTTCTAGAAACAAGAAAATTGCTGAACCCAGTCCTATCCTCAGTTCAGCTTGTCAAATCTCACCAGCTTCAGCAAGATTTGATTATTTTAAAATTCTCCCTGGCCTGAGCAGAAGAGCAAATCTGTGGACCAGGTTCTCAGAGGTTCCTTGACTAAGGGTGATTAAGGATCTTAGAAAAGCCCAACCAAGCAACCCAACCCAACCACTGTAAAGGTGTTTACAGGTTATTCCCAGAGGAAAAATCTTAACAGTCAGAACTACATTTCTTCACAAAAGGTACAGTCAGTGGTCCAGATTCCATCCTTGGACTTCAGGGGGAGCTTACAAGCTTAGAAAGAGAGTTTTCCCAGGATCACTGCTATAATATGTGGACTGTATTGAGGGAGGAGGAGGGATGGTATAATGTTCTCAAGTCAAGAAACAACAACACATCGGCTTTGCAACCAGTAATGTAGCCTCTGGATGCTGTAGTAGCCTTTTAATATCACATCTCAAATCTTCAGAGAAGTGAAACTCATGGCATGTTCCCAAACCTTGTCCTTGTGTGGTAGTGCTGGAAACCACCCATCTCCAATACATTAGGAATCTCTGTTTGATGGGATTTGGTGTGTTCTTCCCCTTTTGCAGCTTCTCCAAACCTCACCATCTACCAGCCAGCCTTATGAAATATGAAAACTGCCCCAGTCCTCCTGCTTCCAGCAACCTCACAACCCCTTCCAGTGAACATGTTCTCCATCCTTTTAAGAACAAGTACCTGCTTTGCTCTCCATCCAGGAGGCAGTGATATGCAGCAATGTCTTTTTCCAGCTGTTGTTTGCTAGTCAGCAGATTTTCACGATCCCTCTGCTGCTGCTCGGTTTCTACTTTGATTTCTCCCATCTCTGCCTCCAGCTTGGAAATGACAGAGCCTAGGTTCTGCAGTTCGATGTCGTGCCAGTGCTTGGCGTCGTATAAAGAGTTTTCCAGACCCCTCTTCTGCAAGGGCAGGACAGCAGACAATAAATCAGTCAATTTTCATATGCTTCATAGTGATTTTTATTCAGGTTTGGCCAATATCTCTATTGACTATTTCTATTTTGAGAATTCCTTTCTTTAGATACTTTGATATTAGGTGTTATCATTACAAAAGTTGAAGTACTTTTACAAGGTGCAGGTATTCCTCACATTGTCTAGTACTACACTACCAAGCAATCTCAGTGAGATTGAGTATGAATACACTGAAGATTGAAATTTGGAGCCTGGTTGTCAAATGTGGGACACTTAGAGCACCATGTCAATCAAGAACAGCCCAGAAATGTCTGGCATCTCTGGAAACAATATCTGTTGGAAAATGGGATTCATTCTTAACTCTACATCCCAAGACGGGAATGTTCCCCTCAGAAGGTGTGTTGAGTTCACACAGAATACACCCACTGAAAACCCAGAATTCCTTACCAAGGTTCTCAAAGATTCAGTTTCTGCTTGCAAGCTCTGTATTTTGCAGGCAGTTTCGTGGAACTCGGTTCTGAGGCCCACCACCAGCTCTTCCTCCTGGGTTCGCACGGCAGCCGTCGTCTCAGCCTGTTGCTGGTGAAAGAAGGAGACTGTCATCACAACCTACGCAAATTATGGTTTAGCTTCCTTACATACCAAACTGACAGCAATATTTTCACAGTTTCTGGCAAGTCTGACTCGAAGTTTGATTCCTGTGTATTAAGTCCCCCGGCTGAACAATTCTGGATACTTCTTAGTGTCAAAATTATCATGTTTTCTAGGCATTTACTGTAAAATGGCTTACGCATACAAGCGTATTTATTTTATCCGTGTCAACAACAGCTGTTCAGAATTCATACTTGCATGTTTAAAATTATCTCTAAAGAGAAAACATTGCTGTAATTGTTCATTTTATAGCCATACTATAATATTTCTTAAAAACTTGCGTGTCTTCACTTAGTCCATTATACTTCAGAACTATTCACACCTTAATTGTTCACATACGATTCTGAGTCAGACAGCAAGTCATATCACAGGGGTCAAAAAAAAAATTCTTTTAATTAAGTCATTGTTATGCTATTTCCTGCTCTTGTGGCTTGGGGAGTTTTATATGTGTTTAGTTCAGGTTCCTTGAAAATAGGTGAAGGAAAAAGTACCTTAGTAAAAATAGGATTTCTATACTTTTTAATAAGGGCTGAAATCAAGGTTTTTCAGCCCAGAGCTCTGGGCTGTCTAGAAAATACAGTTCTTCAGTCAAAACCTACATTTCTTGTGGTTGATGCTAAAATTAAACTATGCACAATACTTCCATCCCACTCTGAAACTTCATCTTGACCCTGTTCTGCTTTTCTGATTATGCATTTTTTTAAGATCAAATTTTAAAAAAATCTAGGACCGTGCATGAAAAAAATTTTTTTTTTTTTGTACCATCATGTGAACCCCACACCTTGCACATTGTGAACGAAATAGCCTCAGTGGAATAAGGTCATTTAAGTACCAATTAAGTCTCAAACAGAACTTTGGATTTAGGAACCTGTGTTGCAGAGAGCTGAATTTCAATCCAAACACCAAACCTGTCCTTTCCAGCAAATTGCACAGATTCTGTTTTCTGGAAATGCTTTGTTGTGGCTTGTTCTTCAGAGAGACATAATTCTACCTGACTATTCCGGGTGAATCAGTGATCATGGACTTGCCACTCTGCAGTAAATTGTGCCTCCTAAATTGTGTTGAGAGTGTAGTCTGCATGTTATTAGGCTATGAGGACTGTAAATGCTTCTTTTTAAAGAGATACACAGGGAAGGGAAGGTGCCTTTGCATCTATATTTATAGCCTACACCCATTATCTGAAGCCTGGCTTTCACGTTTACACTGCTGGTGGCCTGAATGCTACCTTATAAATCTAGCTTGCCCTCACCACAGGTGACATTGAAACCCCTCCAGGAGCTACCCTAAGCTGTGAACCTAACCTTAGTGGTGTGAACAATAGAACAGGCAGATGGAGTAGATGGAGGTGGCCACATCAGGCCCTGAACACTGAGGAGGACACAGCAAGTAAGCACACACTGAATGTGCTCTAAAGCTTTAGGGACACACAAGGTTTCCCCACACTTCTTACAGGATTACCAGCCCCAAGAGTCCATGTGTGGGGTGCTGCTGGGCATGACACTCGGCCCCAGCTTTGGGGTTCCTTCTGTGGAGAAGTGCTGTCTGTGTGTCCTCTTCACTAGGCAATTCATGTTTTCTGGGGACTTTTCCTATTTCTGAGATGCCCCATAAAAGGAACGTTAAACATGTGGTGACCACAAGCAACTGGATTAATGGAGGGAGAGGATGAAATCATCTTCCTAAATCTTTATCATGATGGTGCTTGAGTTTCCTAGGAATCTGTGGATTTCAAACGCATCTGTACAGTTCTGAGCCAAGCACTGTGCATGAGGGCAGAGTCCCTCATTAGTCTGTATTTCATGGAATCCAGATAATGAAAAGATGATTAGGAATGGAACACCAACACCCAGAGTTGACCAGCGTGGTATCTAAAGAAGGAAAGTTACTTTGAAAAGCTCTTGAGAGTTCTGGGAAATTTTTAGCAAAGCAGCAAAAAAGGGAGAAACAACTGGCATAATTCACAAGGTTTTTCAAAACCTTTTATGAGGACAACAGAGAAAGCTGTGTAATTGTGTACTCAGGGCAGAACATTCCCATGGATCAACAGCTGGTCAAGAGACAGAACATGAAGAGGAAAATGAAGGTCTAGTTCCATTAAGACAGAAGCTTAACATCTTGATGCCTCAAGGTCTACTGCCTTGGGAATGAAGCATGAACTAGAAGGATTTCTGGATGACAGAAAACCATAGAGATTAGCAATGAGCAGGGGTGGATGTGTGGAATCAAACTACATGAATGAACAGCATATCAGTAAGTAAAGCATCTTTCCAGGGAAAAATGTTAAATAGCATGCATGTCTTGCAAGGGTTTAAATCACTTGTGTCAATTCAGGGAAAGATTTTGACCACTACAGACAAAAAAGTGCACAGGTGAAACTGATGGATTTGAGTTTTGGGGTTACTCATCTAAAAAATGCCCGTGTGAAACCCCATTAGGTATGAATTTAAATTGGTGTGTTTTGGTGCCCAGATATCTTTGAAAAATCTAGCCAAGACTGCAAATCTAGTCACAAGACAAAGCAAATGAGGCAAAGTAATTAGTCAGAAAATAACAAAAATACTGCGCTTATGTCTAAGTCAGTGCTAGGACATCATTTGAAACACCTTGGTGTGAGCTGATCACAGGTACACCAGAGAGTAGGTGCAGAAAAAGGAAATTAAAATATTAGGGACCAAAGAAAACCTCAGAGAGACATTGAAGAAACTGGCAATGAAGAGCAAAGGAGTGGAGGGAACTGCTCTCCCTCCTGTGATGTCACAAAAGAATAAGGGCAAGTTTTTCACAACGTGGATAACCAAATGGTAAAACCTAGCCACAAAAGGTGACATAAAACCACAAGCTTAATTGATTAAAAGCTAAACTCCTGTAATCTGCATACATAGTAGTAATCTGAATAGATCTGTGTCTGTAGGAGGTCACACAATACTGCATCATCTGGGTTTAATTAGTGGAAAAAAAAGCCCCTAGAATGTCACACCAGAACCAGAACTGATCTTTCCAGAAATCTGTGATATTCTGCTTCTTCGTTCCATTAAAAAACCAAACCAAAACAGAAACAACTGAAACGAGTAAGAGCTTAGACTAAGATGGCCGAGTAGGGGTGGGTTGGGTATCACAGACTTGATAGAGCAGTCTACTGTGATCTGGAGGTTTCCTCCCCAAATGATATCTCTGAGCAGCTGAAAGACCAGATATTGAAGGTATGAAAGAAACAGGAAGAAAGAAGTTGTAAGGGTGTTTTTGCACAGTAGGAGGAGGAGGAGGAGGAAGAAGCAGGACAGGCAAGTGGGAACACTGAAGAGCTTGGTGCCATCAGAGTGATGCTCACTTTGCTGAAACCTGTCAGTGGGTCAGGAGCAGATATTTCTGCGAAAAGCTCAAGAGGCTACTGAGGATGCCCTGGCTTTTCAGGGCTGCATGTGCTTTGTATGGAGGCACTCTCCAGGCTCGTGTAGTTTAAAACTGTGTTACTCACTTCCTTTGGACTGTATGAGCTGGAAATCAGGCCCCACAGGCTAACCTTACGAAAACTTTGCTTAAAACAGCCTGGCATTCTCACAAACTTGATGGGACCTCTGGGATAAACCCCTCTGCTTGGCTTCTTGTATGTTTCCTAGCAATTTTGGTATCACTGTTGTCACAGGATTTTTCTTCTTTATTTTGAAAATTAGCTCAGAGCTTGCACATATGTTTGCAAACATATTTCCTGGTTTTGGTGTTTTTTCTCACTGCCCTCAATACCCCCTACACCTCTCATGGCAGCTCTTTACATTGGAACAGGGAGGATATCTTTATATGGTTTTGCTAAGTATTTCTACAGCACTGCTGCAGTTATGAATCACAGAATATGCCGAGTTGGAAGGGACCCACAAGGATCATTGAGTCCAACTCCTGACCCTGCACAGGACACCCCACGAGTCACACCATGAGCTTGAGAGCATTGTCCAAACACTTCTTGAACTCTGCCATGTTTGGTGCTGTGACCACTTCCCTGGGGAGCCTGTTCCAGGGCCCAACCACCCTGGGGGTGAGGAACCTTTTCCTAATATCCAATCTAAACCTCTCCTGACACAACTTCAGGCCATTCCCTCAGGTCCTGTCATGGTCACCACAGAGAAGAGATCAGTGCCTGCCCTTTCCTTTCCCCTCATGAGGAAGTTGCAGACTGCAGTGAGCTCTCCCCTCAGTCTCCTCTTCTCCAGGCTGAACAGACCAAGTGACCTCAGCCCCTCCTCATACGGTTTCCCCTTCACCATCTTTGTTGCTCTCCTGATTTACTCTGTCATGCTCGGCTGTAAGAGCCAACTCGGAATGAGATGGCTTCTAACATACAGAATCGTCCACTGAACTTAATGCTTCAGCTCTGCAAAAATACTTCAGCCAGACACTTTGGAAAATGAATGATCCTTCATGACAGAGAAAAAGCTGCATTAAAAGACTGTCTCAGACTCAGCCTCAGGAGAGGAGAACTCCTATTTAAAGGGAATGGCTATTATCATCACTTTTCATTTCTAAGTTAATATCTAGTTTTCCCACTGCTGCCAAAGGAAACAATATTGAGGAGAAACCAACAAGGAATCTGTAGTGTAGAGGGCAATGTGTTTTGCCCTCTTGATTTATAGGCCCCTGTAAATTATTAAGTGGAGGAACAGCCCTAGTAAGAAGGGTAATAATGGTGGCTTATCCTACACAGAAGGTATCAACTGATTAAGTTTGTTTTCCTCAGCCAACATTTCAGAGCCCTTGAAAGGTTCCCACAGATACCTGTGATATGAGCAGGGCCATTTCCACCAGTGCTTAACTCTGTGCATACCAAGAAAGCCTTTATATTTATAAGTGCATTCTCCCTTGCACTTGGACCAAAATACCTTAGATTTTTAACGTCTTTTTTGTTTCAGAAAAATCCCCAACAAACACCCAGCCCTCAAAGATATTGCAGAATATTAGAGAGATTTTGCGTTTGCTTCAAATCCTGTGATGCTGGAGTGGGTTACAGAGTGCTGACCTTGGTACGGAGCAGGGCACCTGTCTCAGCACGATTCTTTTCAATGTCTCTCTCCCAGTGGATTCTGATTTTTTCCAGAATGTCATCCAGGCCACTTCCCAGGGGAACATCAAGTTCTTCCAGCTGAGATCCAGCAAGCTGCTTGTATAATACCTTCACATCCTTGAACAAAGATAACAAACATAAAGAAAGTGAACTGGACAATTGAATGGAATCTTCAGAGAAGCTCATGGAAGAGCTCTTTTGGTGCCACAAACAAAGAGAGTAATTAAATTTGGTCCCAAAGGTTGTCTCTACATTAATGATTTAGTGCACTGAAGGGTTTCTTTTTCAGATGTGGATTTGCCTTGCTTCTGCATGGGGTCTCTTCCTGCAGATCTAGGGTACTGGAAGAGATTTCCCCTTGGTGGAAGGAGACTGAAGCCCTGCACCAAGGCAGTGCTTGGAGCAGTCCTCTCAACAGTGGCAAGTTTCTCCAGCAGCCAGTGCTTGACACGTGCACAGCTGGGACCCGAAATCACCACAACTATATTGCCAGTAAAGCTGCAGTGTGGACTTTGGCAAAGGAACTAACAGCTGACAGGATATCAAACACTGCTCCCTTGCTGCTGCACCATGCGGGAGCATGGGCGTGCATCTACTGGAAGATACAAGATGTGCAAAGCAGCAGGAGCTCTACAGCCTCGCAGCTTGTGTGAGACATTGTGTGTGTTTTTTGCATGTGCATGTTAGATGAAGAGGATTCTCCTCTGTGACAGCATTCTGTTCCTTCTTTACATTTAAGTGCTCCAAAAACATGTAACCAGTGGAGAATTAACAGGTCTAGAATTGCACACTTAAAGGTAGCACATCAGTTGTACATCGTGTTCAGGAACACAAGAATTAATGAGATTTTCACAGGTATCTTAACTGTTTGGCACTGCAATCCTTTTATATTGATCTATTTATTTGTGGTTTTGGCACAAAAAAAATGGTAGTATAAAAGCATCTGGGAATTGTATTGGTAAGCAATGGCCCCTGCCAGTCACAATACTGGAAAAAATGGATGGAAATTATGTGAATTGTGAACCTGCAAGAATGCAAACCTCAAAATGTGCCCCACTCCAAGTTCACAAAAGCTTCAAAAAGACTTGGCATGGATTTGCTAGTGGGAGCACCAGTGGAAAGAAAGGTTTGAATTAGTTCAGGAACTCCTTGGGACTTTATTGTGCCAGAGCTCAGCAATAGTTGCTTCTAGCCTTTATTCTGTGACTTCTCTTAAGCATCTTCCCCTGGTGCTGCTGCCATGGGAAAATCAGGCCTGTGCTGAAGTGGTTCTGTGAATGCTCAGGTACTCCTGATAGGTAAAGAAAGGAGCATCTCGCCACCCTGCAAGGGCTCCTTGCTGGCTACATGAGGATCAAGATGGAAAGGTGGTGTTCTCATTATGCCATATCTACGGACAGAGAACAGCACCAGCACCAGCTTTTCTGGTTCCACAGCAGTCACTGCAATACTCAGAGGTTTAAAGGGGATCTTGTTTATTTCTATCATTTTTCTTTTTACCCTCTTATCTAAAACAGCTTCCGTCTTTCTCCTGCCATGCACTGGTTGTGAAGCCACTGGTTATTTTCTGCAAAATGCCAGCCTTGGAATTAGACTGATGCAAGTAGGGAGCTGGTGATGCAACCTCATCTTGGCAAACTGTGTTGCTGAGATCTTGTGGTTGGAGGAACAACTGATAAGAAATGTAAGGTAGGATAGTGCCTTGCTTTCGTGAGCTGTCACAGTTCAAGCTCTATTTTACTTTTGAGGCACCAGCACAGTTGCTTGCTGTCCCTTATGGGGGATTAGTAACAGCTCCATATTCAAGTCCCCATGAATAAAGATGCTGATTTGTGTTCAATCCTAAAATCCCTGCTGAAGGAAAGAAACCACCTTCATGCAAATAGTGTTGGTGAATGCAGTGAGTAAGTGGGAAAGTATTGCAAAATTGGGTAGTATGGGCTTCTCTTCTAGCTGCCTGTGGTGGTGCATCCTCCCCACCCCCTCGGGCCTCTCTATGGTTTCAGGAATTCTTTATAGACCTCAGCCTTAATCAATCGATGGCTCCTGGGCAATTAAGCTTCCCTTGAGCTTATCAGAAGCACTGTCTGTTCCTAGGAGCTTCTGTTGCCTAACGAACTTCTGTTGCCTAACAAAGGAAGGGATGAGATAGTCAGCTATTCTAGCATAACCTTGGAATATTATTTGCCTGAATTATAGCCCAAGTGGAACAATACTTTTGTTACCAGACTTCTGAGGAAAACTCCAGTAATTCCCATCTTGGATTATAACCAGGATGGAGATTGACAGATGACTGGAATCAATCATCTTGTGACTCTATAAACAGTAGTCCTGAATGAGGCCCTTTGAGATCTCTTGGACTGCAGTGGGCTGTGAGCAGCAATCCCCCTCTGACTGGGACATCCTCTCGGAGCTCTCAAGCTCTCAAGTTTGCAATACTCAGAGGACTGTTGCCAAAAGCTGACAGTGGGGCCTGGGATATCCCCACTACTCCTCAAGGCTCAGCCCTCACCTGTTGAGGGATGCAGAAGCATCGGACTTGAGTATTGCACTGAACTTGAGGGAAATTTTTAACAGGCACCTTTGTACATGCTTCTTCATGTCTCTGTGTATGTGTGTGTGAATTGGTTTAAGTACCCTATAGCAAGTATAGTATGAATAGTGCCATCCCAGATCTATAGTTAAGTTACTGCTCTGCTTATAGGAAATCCTATTGGATCATTTTGTAAATGTTAAATTAGTCAGTGATCAGGTGCTGATAAATCTTTTAGCTATAAACCATTGACCAAGTCTGAGATAAAGTTTGGACTCAGCTGCACTTAATCTCCATCAGGAGTTTAGAAAGCCAGGGGGTCTGCTCTGAACCTCGTGACTCAATGGGAGGGCCTCCCCTAACCCTTTTGAACCCTTACCCTTTTGCACCTTTACCCTCTGCATCCCCAATTTCCATGTAAAGCATTCTAGATTGATTCTAATCCAATTTTCCTTTGTGAGCTTCATTATATAGTAATTAATAAAATGAACCTTGCCATCAAAGTTAAATTGCGCTTTCACAACTCATATTAAGCCTGCTTTGCTAATACCTTTGATGGTGATTCTTTAGAGCCACTCCTTCATGCTATGTCCCTGTGACTTGCTTCAGTGGTGTGCTTCTCAAGAGAGATTCAGTTTTGGGAACCGAGCACCTTGCTAAGCCAAGCAGGGTATTTTCAGAAGAACCTGGTTAATGCTCAACATTAGTGTAGCAGGACCAGAGCTGGTTCCCTGCACATGCACTTTCTCCTTCCATCAGATCTCACTGCTGAGATGCCCACATACATGACTATGCAGCCCTTTGACCATCATGTGGTGTCTGACAAGAAATGAAGTGATGGTGTCTCTCCCGTGTCACATTTATCAAATGAGAATGGGTTAACACCTAAATGTGAGTAATTTGATAATGCCTCAGGGGTTAGTCCTTTGAGTTAAAAGAGAAGAGAAAAATAGGAATAGGTTTCAGGAAAATCCCCCCAGACATGGCAGGTGGAGTTTGTTATGTTTGCTTTGCACTAGGTGTGTGATACCAACTGGATGAAACAGGCACACACTGGCTTTGCAGTGTCCTGAGTCTGGACTTACTTCTTCATGATTCTTTGACAGCAAAGTTAGTTCTTCCTTCATGCTTTCAATCTGACTCTCCAGATCCATTTTAGTTAAATTAGCATCATCAATCACTTTATATAGGGAATTAATTTCATCTTCCACTGCCTTTCTGAATGGCTGCTCATTTTCATACCTGCAGAGCGAAAAAAAAAAAAAAAAGCCAAACTTCAACAGAGCACAGCTCAGCAAGTAAAACCTGCCTCTTTTTTTCGAATGACATTATTTCTCTATTTCTCCTGATGAGCTTTATGTGTTCCAGACAGAGGCAAAGAAATACAGACAGTATTCTTTGCTCTCAGCTTGTCTCTTCATCCTTGAAGTTAACTGCCTGAAGTGTCCTGTCATTAATTCAGAGTGTAAGAAAACAGGCTGAGTTAGCAGTATGTGCTACAGTGGTTATCAACCTGATAGGATTCCAGAAAAAGCATGGAGAGGCGCATGGTCCCTTGCTAGATCTGATATTTATATTACAGTATCACTATGGGTGGCTTTTTCTCAGTGGTCTTGGCTGTAAAATGAGAATACCTATTCACTTGTCTACATAAAAACCTTTTGGAGCAATGGTTAAAGAAAACACACACACATCAAGCATTACTTTTACTAACAGAGATACTGATGGACGTCTGGTCTATGTTCCAGGGTCCTGGCCCATTGCAAAGACCAAATCCCAGCAGTATCAAAATAAAGAGGAAATTTGTGTGGTTGGTTTGTCAGCTAGAATTGCTATTAGAACAAATGGCTCATTTCCAAACCATGGCTGTAATGGTAGGGAAATTTTGGCAAGCAGTTTCTATTCCACAGCACTGCTTGGTGCGTTGCTCTTGTTTGTAACTTTTTGGTTTGGGCTTTCCATTGAAAATGTGGATTGCATAGTGAATCTCCTTGGGTGGGAGACGTTTGTCAAACCTGTCCAGCCTGGGGACCTCGTGGCCAGGAAGGTTAGACAGGAGGGGCTGGCAGGTTAGTTGGGAACTCACTTCATTAACACTGCTCCTTGATATCCACCTTCATCCCTGGGAGTTTAAAGCTTGGGAGAGTGGCAGCTGATCCCAGGAGCTTTCACTATGCAGTAGATTGATTCAACATTGTTTTTGTTATGTAGACTGCTTGTCCAAGTCAGCTGACATTTCTAAAAAGTATTATTTTTAAAACTACTTGAAGTATAACTTGCCGGATGTAAAGCCAAACAAGTATCTCAGAGTTGTACCTTTCTGAAATAAAAGACAAACTTAAGAATGATTAACACATTTTGGTTTTATGATGAAATAAAATAATGCCACAGAAAGAGAAACAGATGTTTAAGGGATGATAAAAACCATAGGAGATAAAAATCAATTAGTTTGAAGAACAGTTTTTGTGTCAGAGCTTGCAAAAAGCTATTTGTAAATGAATGAGACCATTATGAGTAAAAAAAGCTAGAAGGATCACATCTCTGAGTAAAATCTAAAGAGCTTCATGCACTCATACACATGAATATCATGCTTTTCAAACAGAAAGACAATTGAAAAGTAGTTTGCCAGTTTTTAAAATCTTCTTTTACTACTTATTTTTCTCAGTAAAGGAAAGGAAAATCAGTGCAGCCCATTTCTGTTTTCTTGTCTAACATTTCCACCCTGATGTCTGTAGTGGTGCAGTTTTTTGCTTTTCAGCTGCTGTAGCAGAATGATTGTTACTTCCAAAAACACTTGTGCAGTACTGAAAATTACAACAAAAGCACACGGAAGTTTGCCTTTATAAAATGCCAACCCAATTTTGAATGAATACTGACCTCTCAGTGAGAGACCAACGTCTGCATCAGGACAAATGTCTGTGTTAAGAATAGCTTAGGTCATTTTGCTTGTGCCTGTGCACATTTGTGTTGCTATGAATCTTCAAAATCTTCCAAAATAATGCTAGCATCATCATTACTTTGCTCCCAAATCAGGGTGTTGAATATGAACATGCAACTTAAAAAACAAGCCCATTCTAGTCCCTAACATTACACCCCTACAAAATAAGTGTTCACCAAAGCAAAGTTTAAAGAAAGTGGCCAGCTAGGTGCCACCACAGGACTACCTGTCTTTAAAATCTTCAGCACAGGCTTGAATATTCTCGGTGTGCAGCATAAGACGAGCATTTTCAAGGACTGCTTCACCAACCTAGAAGAAAGATACAACAGAGCTCAAGCAATGAAGAGCTTCAGCACATGTATCTTAAGCAGATGTACAGCTTTGATTCTGAAAATAATCCTTTATCCTAGGGCTATTCAAGTGACCCATTCCAGATAATTTAATCAATTAGTTTTGTACATATAAGTTCACAGATTCTCTGCAAATAGGCTGTAATTTGTCATCAAACTGCTCATTCCTCCTAAGCACTCATCTTCTTGTAGAGACACATTCTGATCAGCAGCTGTTTGCAAGGGGCAAAATTCATTGCTGTGTACAAGATATTTTCATCATTTAAGTCCCACTTATACTTTCTAGATACAATTTAAGCAGCACTTATGCAGTTCCTATTCTACTTCCCATATCAGCAGTCCTCTTCAGGGTCGTCCTCCTCAGGGAGCCACGGAATACTTGTTGCTCATGCCGCCTGCGAGCCCTCCTCAGCTCCCAGAGCGTCGTTTTCCTTCTCTTATGGGATCCTCTAGGCTCTTGCGATAGATATGAGACCTGAGAAGCCTTCAAAGATTATTACACTGATTGGAAAGATCGTGCAAATCAGACTGTGGTATCATTGCTATGGCTCTGGGCTGTATCTCTATTCCAAGAGGCACTTGAGGGGTAAGCAAACCTGAAAGGCTTGTGACTTAGCAGCTTGTTGTGATTCAGGAAGGTTAAATAAAATGATAAAAAGGGAAAAAAGACCACTGCCTGCCCTGGAGTCACATGAGCTTGGAGGGGACCAAAGACATGCGGAACTCAGTACCAGGCTTAGAGTGATCACCTCTGCAAGTAATTGTCTGGGAGCTCCTGTCACCCCATGATCCACATGCTGTCACTCTGGAAAAGCTAAACTGAACATTTCTTTGGCCTTTTTCAGGAGACACCCATGAAGATTTGCAGTTAAAACTAAATCACCACATGAATAAGATCAGGGTTTTAAGCTGGCCAGAAGAGTTCCTGAAGCAGAAAAATCTTTCTTTAGATTAAATCCGTAACTAAGATTGCAAATCACCCAAAGCATTCTGCTCCTCCGAGGTGAAACACACCATGCAATGTGGAAACATCAAGGCTGCATCCAGACAAGTTATCTCAAGTGGATCTCAGGTGGGATTGTTGCCCTCTGTTCCCACCTGCTCTGAGGCTGCTTGGTGGTAGGGTGGAGGTGGGCATGCAAGGCTGAAGCATTTCGAGGTGGTAATTAACATTTACCCTCATGAAGAGTGGCTTACTGCTCCAAATGTCTCACAAGTGTTTGGGCCAACAAATGTGTAACACCTGAAGGCATCTGATATGGAGAAATGTGGAGAAATAACCTGTTCCTTCCCTATCCATTATGGCCATAATGGATCATGAAGTTAAAAGCACTCTACATCTTTTCAATCTGACGAGGAACAAGAGTTAAGAAAGTGGTTTTCTTAATTCTCACCTACTGTTAGGAAAAAACAGGGAAGGTGGCTGTGGCTGGAAGCCTGGGGCTGGAGCTTGTTTCACGCCATTGCATGGGCAACCTATTTTTCTTTAATAACTGTGGGATGTATTGTTCAGCTCCAACCAATATGATAGAGGGATAGGCCATCACAGAGACATCCAGTTCTAACACATTTCATGAAAATAGCATCTGGACAGAGGAGAGAGATCCTGTAAATACTGCCACTCAGGGGAAAAAAAAAAAGTCCCACTTTCAGCATGGGAAAATTGGGGAGTGCAGCAAAAGCACAGGAGTCAGAGAGATCACAAAAGCTGCAGGGTGTGGGCAAAGAGATGGCCCCTCACCACACACCAGTCAGCCCTGCTGTGTACAGAAGAATTCTGCGTGCTCACTTGCACACCGGACTGGCTGCTCTTCATTGTTCAACCCCTTATTTCCTTCTCCCTGATTTTTTGCAGCCCCACTTTACCAGCACTGTCCTAACTCCCCAAACCCTTGGTTGTCCATCTGTGGCATTTCAGAGCAGCTGAGCAGAGCTGGGACTTTGGGGACATGCTACTCTTCTGTCCTCAGGTTCCCTTGCACCAGGACACCTGAGTTCCTCCTGAAGGATGGAGAAATGACATTTAATCAGTACAGAAGTAGAGGGACTTCTTTGACACAAGCTCTGAAATCTTGGTTGCTTTATTTTTCTACCTTTTTTTTTTTTCTTTTCTTCTTTCCTACAGAAGTTATTTTGTCTTCCTGCCAACTCATACATGTGTGGATCTTCACAGAAGCTTTCATTTTTTTTCCTGACTCAATCAAGGAGCAGAAATGCTGCCCTGTGATTTGCCCTGCTCCATTGAAACAAACCCGTTTGCCTCCGGCAGGGATCCCACGTGGTTAAACATTTGACCTAAAGTCTGATGAAAATTAATGTCTTTGAGGGAATTGGGAACATCCTGCGAGCAAAAGTAACATTAAATCCTGTGAGCTGCACAGTGTCACTCAGAGGCATGTTAATGGCTAAGTTTAGAGGCTGAATCCAGCGTGAAATGGCTTTTGGGCTGCAACAAAAACAGAAGCAGGCAATAGCTGGTGAATTGCTGCTTCCTGGATTTCTGCATCTATATGGAGACAGAATGGTTTTTAAAAGTGTTTTTCATTAGTGAATTTGTGGATTTATTGAGGCATTTGAGCTGACTTTTACCTGCCCCCCAGTGGATGTCTTTACCATACTCCTGAGGATTCAGTCAATACCCCAACTCTCCTCTTCACAGACCAACAGCTAAAGCCAAGGGCTCAGTGAGAAAGTCCAGGGCTTTCCAAAACTGCACAAAACCCTTGACTCTGCCATATAAGTAAAAATAATATAAAAAAACCCCCAAAACTAATGTTTGGAAAACTTCAGGGATGAGTGTTGCAGTGGAAACCAGGAGGCACCAACTTTTCAGCCCTCCTGGAAATCACCTGTGTACCCTTTAAATCTGACAGTGGACTTGAAGGGTGATTAGACAGTTATTTCTAACTACTGTCTAACATGGTACAAACCATGTTTCCTGAGAAATTTCCTCTGATTTGCATGAGCTCTGAAAGCCCTTTCTTAGGCTCCAGAAGAAGAGATGTAAGTCTTCCATCTAGTGGCTCTTTTGTTTGATTTAATTCTCCTGTTAATCAACAGCTGGCTGCAAACACAGAGCATTAGTGAGACAGATTCAGAGCCCCTTTGCTGACACACGTACTAAAACACATGATGCAGCAGTCTAGGAAACACCCTTTGTGTCCATTGGAAATGAGAGGCCTTGCAATGCTGCAAGCACTTAGACATTGTCTCCTCTGCTTGTAAAGCAGAAGGCAGTGCTGTCCTGCCTCAATGTGCTTCTGGGAGGCTTAAGTCACTGATGCTCATGTGGCATTCAAAGAGACAAAATGGGAAGTGCTAAAAAAATGCAAATATTATTACTAATAATAGTTCCTTCCAGTCACACATCTTCTTTCAGCACTGAGGTCTGTGATGCACATACACCTTTTGATCACGATTTTTTTCAGCTCATGAATTAACAGTGAATATTCATGGTATTAAACATCTTAACTACAAAGCAGCAACAATTTTCTTTGATTCCATTGTGATTTTATGGACATGAAAATGCAATGTTAATTTTTTGGAAGAAAAG
The DNA here is from genome assembly GCA_013397115.1 of Edolisoma coerulescens. Taxonomy (NCBI): domain Eukaryota; kingdom Metazoa; phylum Chordata; class Aves; order Passeriformes; family Campephagidae; genus Edolisoma; species Edolisoma coerulescens. Next base: position 1,192,487 of record VWZW01007725.1, on the reverse strand, counting down.
TCTCATCAAAATCTGCATCAATATGCTGGCCCATTTGCTGGGTTACAACTGGCATCGAGGATAAAACACCTGCTTCAAAGGAGTGGACAGATGCCAGACTTGATAAAGTGTGATGTGATACAGACACTTACAGGGAGAATTTATTCCTTATCCCTGGTGACTAGCAACTTTTGATTTTTAACAGAGATTTGGCCAGGTTTGGCATGGCAAGATCTACTGTGCCCTTTAAATTTTTAGCTGTGCTTTATCTGTTGCTTTGTATGGTTTTGCTATTCTTACACGTCTAAATCCTTTCTTTTCTACCTTAAACTCATGGCCTCAGGTGTGGCCTGTAATAATGAATCTCATGGCTTAATTATTCATGTAATGGAAACTTCACTGGCTTTTAAGTTCACTTCAGGTAAAGCAAATGCCTCCATGGGGAAAGATCAGAAGATGCTGATCTAGTCTTTCCTTCCACACACTCAAGGAAATAGTTGGTACCAGACCATTGCCTCCAACGCATTTTAATTCACAGCTAAAATCAGGCTGAAAGCCTGCAGCCCACTGCCAAGCAGTAAACTCTTAATGGTCTTGGTCATGCTTTCCGTGTTGAACTCTTTCTCAGAGCCTGAAGGAAGAAACCTCAAAGGCGGCAAGAGCAGCATTTGTTGCATCGCCTCAGGACAGGTAATACCTGGAGAGAGGCTGAGAAGATTGATGGCTCGTTTGCTGATTCCTGCTGCATCCAGGGAAATTCGACTTCATGTATACATCAAATATTTTATAAGTACACAGGACTGCATCATAGAATGCCTGGTTCTCAAAGCAGGAGATACAAAGAAATGATCTGTAAAATTGTAATGTTGCCCAAGCACAAGGAGAAAACCTCACAGCTGCCTGTGAAGGCAGCCCAAATTTATGTTGGAGGTGGCTGAGAGAACATAATTAAAACTAATTCACTGCCATCCTCTGCAGGGCAGTTGATCAAGCTTTGTGCCATTTTGTGTGTGTTTGCTGCACCCTTAGATGAGTAGCAGAGTGCTATTTCACCCATTTACAGACACTGATCACGCACTGTGTTGTGCTAGAATGTGTCACAAGTAACACTCAGCGGCTCTCCTGACCCTGCAGCAAATAAATTAATGGGTATGAGACCAAATGTGGCAATTCCTCGGGCTGTTAGACCTGTGTATTCTCCAGGCGTAATAATCACACTGATTAAAAGCTGATAGAAAGGCCAAGTGCAAATAAAATTAGCTCTACAGAAATACTCTGGAGTTCTTTCAAATGCTCCCAACCACACACAGGATGTCATGATCAGTCACAGCAGTGATAAAATTGGTCGAGGATGTTGCTTCTTTCTTCTGCTTTTGTGTTTTCTCCTGTAATCTGAACTGCATTATGTGCCTGCCATCTCATAGACAAATCTCTGTGTCTCCCACGCAGCCGCAACTGAACAGTCATGGAGGTTTGAGCTACCCTCTTCTCTCTGTAAACTCACTGAGATTGTTTCAAGCATCCACTTCTCCCAGGTGCTGCCCTTTTCCCTGGGAAGGAATTGCCATTGCAAACAGTCTCCTATTCTGCAGAAGAGACACATTTGATTAGAGATAGAATTTTCCACAAGAAGACCAGGATGAAGCCTGGAGAAGAAGAGTATGTGCAGGGTAAAATTAGTATTTCTGTCATGAAATTGTAATTCTGTCACATGAATTCCTCTTGGCAAGAATTTCTCATTTCCCTCTTTTCCTGCAAAAATCCTCTCGCTTTGCGCCTGTCCCAATTAGTGTGTGTCCACCTGCTCTGCTAAAAGCCAGCTGCCCAGGCAGATAATTGACGCTGGGAGCTGGATAGTGGCTTTCCATCATTCAGCTCCCACCAGTGCTCCCCTGCTGCAGCCACAGCTCTGACAATTGCCAGGAAACACGAGTGGTTTTTCCTGAGGGACCCTGCACTCACACACACCCTCGGAGTCACTCGCTGACACGTTTTTTCCCTTAGCTCTGTGTTCGGGGGATATGCTGGCACCAAGCTGTTTTTGCTGGGAATGCAACTACCCAAAATTTGAAATGCTGGAGCACATCCCAGGAAGGGCAGGAGGGAAACGGGACTTCAGGTCTGCTGGGGTCTCTCCCGTGCCACTGCAGAGATGGGCCTGTCACATTTCTGATTTTTGGACCAGGAGAGTCCTACATGGCCACGTCCTTGTCTTCTCACTAGCAGGGCAAGAGGAAGAGGCTCCTGCTTAGACCCCCTCCCAATTGTGTATTTTTCTTTGCTGCTTCTTGTTCAAAAACTGCTCCTATTGTGAGTGCTTGGGCTAAACCAGGTACCTGCTTGAGTGGTTTTCTGCCCAAAACTTTCATGGCTGCTTTATGTGAATGGCACCAAAGGGTTTTGCAGCTGCCGGGCATCTCTCCCGGCTGAACCCACGGGCCCGGCCGGGAATTGAAATGAGTGCTCAGATTTTACAAGAAGCTGAAAATGGGGTATGTCACTAGTAAAGAAATCAAGGTGGATGTGGACATCTGCAGAAAATCTGAATGTATTTACAAAAACGACATTTAGGAATGTATCAGCCAGGTGTCTCTCATTTATGCTACACCTTGCTCCTGAATGCCTTTTACTTTTCTCTTTGGGATGTGTTGTGGCAGGAGGGTTCTGACTTCGTGTGATTTCAGCTGTTTCTGCAGCAACTGATTTTGACATTATTTTAATAAATGTGATGGGTTTGATGTTGATGCTGGCATAATTTTACCAATTAGCTCCAGGACGAATTAGTTAATTGGTGTTTGGGTTGGATGAGGTCCTACTTTCATTTTTGGTTAAATGCTTAGTAAAAAAAGCAAAGAAATCTATTAATCAGAGTCGTACATAACAGCTTGGATCATATCCGTGAAAGACAAAACCCACTAAGTGATGCCTCTTTTATTGATTTAATTGAAGCAATTCAGAAAATTTTATGTGTTCTCTAATGTGTTTTGATAGTTAAATAGATATGGATGACGCTAATCTTTTTCTCTTCTTTTCTACGATACTCACAAATGCTATTACGAAACAGCTTTATTTTTCTGATTTTCATATAGGAGGAGCCCAATATTCAGTCTAGATTTCATTATGAGATGCTCTTATTTACTCATGAAAAAGAGAGGTAGAGGCAAGGATGACTACAAAGAAAGGTCGAAAGGAGAGTAATTTGGATGAAAATATTATTACATGAGCAGGTTCATCTGCACTGCAGTGTTTGGGGTTTATATAATGAAAAATCAAACAGTCCTTCTTAAAGTACCTAGGGTCCCACATTTTTGGTCTTAACCATAAGTCTCAGTAGGATTTACAGGTGAAATCTACAAGTACAAAATGGGACACTGGTCTGGAGAACACGGGATGGCAGCTACAAAGGATTAACTCCCTGTCCCCACCGAAGTCCCCATCTGCCCCAGTGAGATGATAGGTTGGAGGCGATAGCTTTTTGTACCCCAGGTTCAGAGCACCCTATTCCTTCAGCAGCTGCTCCCTTCAGGAAGCAATAATGTCATTTACTAACACTAAAAGGTAGCAACTTTAAAAGCTGGTGCTTAACTGGGTGTTTCTGCTGACACGATCTTTGTACAACAGCTTATGCCAACACATTCAGAGTTCAAGCAATGCTTGTAGCATTCTGGGAGAAGACCTGCGCTAAAAAATGCAAAGTAAAACTGGCCAGCTGGAGTTAAAACACACAGTTGTCCCAGGCAACTTAAAGTTGGCTTTCAGGCTTTCTGAAGACCCACTGATGGCATTTTCTGTGCCTGCACAAGCGCTGCTGGGAAGAGGTGTGCGAGATGCCGGACTCCAGGTCTTCGGAGTCCTGTCTGCTCCACCTGGCTGGGAGCTGGGAAGCCAGGACTCGTGTGGTGCACCAAGACCTCAGCAGACAGAGCTCTGCGTCTGCTGTAAGCAGGACATCAGTCTGCAAGGCCTTACTGGTATAACTGGCCAGCAAAAGGAGTTCTTTCTTGTCCATGAGGTCAATACAGACACCATTTCGCACCCCCACAATAAACATTTGTGGCGTATGGAAAATGTGGGAGAAAGGGATGGTGGGGTGATGACAAAGGGAAGGAAGGGAATCGCTCATTTGTAGTCATGTAATTATTATTTTTAAATAAATAGAGCTTTTGAAAATGTTATTAAGCAAACAAGGGATTAAAGTAAAAATCTGAATTGCTGATTAAAAAAAAACCTCGCAACGTGCTTGTAATGATATTATGTTGAGGGATAACCTAATTCAGTCCTAGCAGGTTTCTTTTAATAATTTTGATACTCAGTGTAATAACCACAGACTTAAAAAATTAAAAAAAAAAAAAAAAAAAAAAAGGAAAAAAGTCCCCACCCGTTCTAATCAGCCCAGACTTCGGCGCCTTGGGGTGCATTTCAGTAGCTCCCATGCGCACGAGGCCTGAGGCAATTCTCCTGCTTAATAGGCATTTTCCACAACACGCTGTGAAATGATAATGCTAATTATCATGAAGATAGATTTTAAACCCTCTGTCTAGGGCACTGCGCTTTGAAATCAGACGGCATTCATGAGCAGCCCCGTCCCTGGCCGCCCCAAGTTGCTAATGACCCGTGCAGCTCCCTCCCGCTCCCCCGGCTGCCGGCAGCGCTCCGGCGCTCACCTGATGGTAAATCGCCTCCCAGTTCTCCCGCAGCGCTCCCCAGCTGCCCACGCTGGCCGCCTTCTTGTCCAGGTACACTCGGATGTGCTCCTCCAGCTCCTGGTTGACCTGCTCGAGAGCTCGCACCTTCTCGATGTACTCCACCAAGCAGCCATTCAGGCTTTCGTAGGAGAGACCCCTGCCCTTATCCAGCCCCGGGGCCAGGGGCACGGCGGCGGCGGAGCTGCGGAGACCCTGGAGGAAGACGCTGCTGATGCCCAGGGCTCTACGGGACACTCGGGTGCCCAGGCTGCTCACGCCGCCGGTGGGAACGGTGCCCACGTAGACGCCGGGGGGTCTCGACAGGCTCCCTGCACCTCCGACGCTCACCCGGCGGCCGGGTGGCCCCGAGCTCTCCGCCGTGGAGGAAGGGGGCTGCTGCCCCAGGAAGGACGACCGGCGCCTCGGCAAGGGCATGTTGTCGCTCCAGCCTGCCGAGCACCGCCGCTCAGCCCGGCCGCCTCGCCCCGCACTGGCGGCAGGGATGTGCCGAGCCCAGCAGGTTGGGCTCGCGCGGGATTTCGGCTTTGTGCGGCGGCTTTCTGGAAGGGCGGCTTTGTGCTGCCTGGGAGCGCCCGCCACATTGTCCGGCCGGCTGCTGGGTCAGCAGTCCCATTTCAGGAGAAATCTCTCTGCTGCTGCTGCTGCAAATGTGGCAGATGAAAAGCACAATGGTGTTTACGGGGACAGCGGGACGGGGATTCAGTACAATGTACGTGTTAAAATACCAGCAGTGTTTTCTACGCCGACACCCAGATGATTTCCTACCCTTATAGCCACAGGTATCCAGATATATATTACAAATGCATCTGCTTCTCAGTGCTTGCTCCAGACATAGTCTACTTCAGTAAGACATTTCCTAACCTAGCAAAACCCAAACCTCTGTGGAGTCAACTGAGCCACGACTGAGCAGAGCTGAGCCAGCCTTTTGCCACTGCAGAGCATTGAATGCTCCCTTGGGTCTGCTGCAGCTTCTGGGTTTCTCTGCGCTTTGGCTTCACCACCCAACCAAGGCACAATCCCAGCAGATTTCATAGGGACAAGCACCCTCATGTCCAGCCCTGCTCAGTCAGTTTAACTTCACATCATCAATTGCACTTTGTCTGTTCAACAAGGGCCTGTTTCACTTCTTTGCCTGCATGATATGGTGACAAAGTGAGGCAACTGTGAACCAAAAGAAAAGGGCAAACAATCCTAGAGACTTACTGCAGGGGAAGAGAGATTTCCCCTGCTCTTCTTTTTATGTCAATGTTCTTTAGGTGCCAGTGATGAGGTGGGTAGTTTATAGGTAATAATAAGTAGGATGTGTTCCCGGTACAGTGCAATCCTTCACAAAACAGTGTTAGGTCTGGCTTTTTCTACTTACACACAGGGATACTTCACAGCCAGGATGCCGTTCCAGTGTAGGATTACCGTGTGCGCATCTTTGTAGGCACGATTGTAATGTGCTGATGTTGGGCATTGCCCTAATGTGCTGCAGGTTTGTGCAGGGGCAGCGGTGAGTCTTTGGCGAGACAGGATACAATCAGAAATCCCTGTCTTCCACTGGTGCCTAATCCTGGCTGACCAGGTTGATGGCTGGAGTTTGTTTTGCTTGGCTTTTTTAAGTTTGAGAATTGCAAGGCTGCCTACAGTCAGGTCACCATTTCCAGGTTATGTGAAGACTGGGAACACTGCAGCATCTCTCAGCTTTGCAAATACTTTTGGCTAGTTTAGGTATTCTGCCTTTAGATTACCAAGCAAACTGTGCTGGTTAAATGAGAAGAATCCTCCAGTATTTCTTATGCAACATTTTCAGTGTAGTTGCTCTGTGTCAAATTAGGGAATCTACTTTGCAAAAGTAATACAGAAAACAAATGTAATATAATATAGACTTTTTTTTTCAAAGAACTGAATTTAGTTCCTGTAACCTTGTTCCCTCTTTCCACCTACCTCTCAAGTAAAAATTAAGATCCTTGTGGTATTTTGTGGCTTTTGCTCTTGGCAATACCCTCAGGAAATTTTTACTCTCCGATCAAACGGTGGTTTCCAGGATGCTGTTCAGTAATTGATCATGAGGATCACAGATATCATATTGCGTAGATTTTATCGGTGAAAAGGTATATTCCCAAAGTGCCTATCCATGTTCATACACAGCCTTGTCATCCTGCCTGCCCTGGTCACCTTGTGAGAAAGCCATGCATTACTATCTGATGCTGAGCAGAGAAACAAATATCCAGGAGAGTCCTTGTAACATTACAATCTTCCTGTTTCCAGAAGCCCATGGTCCACATTCTGGTTTGTGCCTCAGCACAGCAGAAGTGCATGTGTGGGATGGGGAGAAAGGTGGAGCAACAATGCCTCTGTGGCCCACTGAGCCAAGTCTGGGTCTGATTCCAGCCATCATTTAGTAAAGTTGTCATGTTGCTCTAACAGCAGCCACTGGGACACTGTCAGTGGGTGGGAACAGCTGGACCAGATGTGCCACTGCTGTAAGCCCTTTTTCTAGTACCAGCTGAGGCTCACCTTGGACAAGGAATATGGTTAATGATGCTACACTAACCCTGTCCTGCTCAAACTTCCCTTTCAGGCAACCAAGCACTAAACCTGAGCAGCCAGTGGCAGGGAGCAGCCAGCTGGAGCAGGGGGTAAACTGCCCCTCACAGCCTGCTCCTGATGAAGTGAGGAGTGAAAGCAGAAAATAGTCTAGCAGGACTGGTGGCCAGAGGTGGGGAGAAGGAGGGCGAGACTTTAAATGACAGAGGCCATTTCACTTGCTAAATGATGTAAAAAAGCAAATTGAGAAGGACAACTGAAAATTGGTCCCACAGTAACAGTTCTGGGTTACTCGAAGAGAGAGCATCAATTTGGGCAAAGTCATTTCATGTTCCATATTAGTCTCGCCTTGTAGCAAGCTTTTTTTAATCCATCCTTTAAGCTTTGTTCACCCTCACTATTCCCCTAACGCTATTAGAGTCTGCAATCTAGCACTTCACAGGGTAGGACAGAATTGCCGTTTTGCTCTGAAACACTGCATTTTCCTTCCTAAGGGGGGAAGGAAAGTCTCAGAGAGGAGAAGAGGGTATGAGGAAACTTGATTCGGTGACACCAGCAGTCTAAGCACACAAGATAAATAAAACAGTGGGGAAGTGGAAATGTGGCATTCAATTGGTGGCAGTCCCTAGTCACCAGATTTCAAGATTTCTGATAAATTCAAAGGAATTTTCTGTTCCTTTGAAGGGAGCATTCTAAATGCCTTCTTTTGAGGCTGTATGATCTTCAGGAAGTAATTCAAGGCTTATTGGGCTGAGGTGTAGCAGCTGTGAGTCCAATGTGTAGTGTGGTTAAAACACTTATGCAGGAAAAAAGGGCCATTCTTGTCCTTGCTTGTATAAAAGAGTTTTGGAGCTCAGACTGGAAGGGGGCAGAAAAGGGCTCATCCCAGTCAGTGCTCAGGCAGCACTGGAGTCACATAAAGGATACAAGACTGGTGCAGGAGCTGTACAGACTGCTTCTGGCAACTGAGCTGGCCCTGTCTGGTTTGCATTCTAGCTCGGCAGCCTAAAGGAAAGGAGTGACTGAGGTCATTCTGAAGCAGGAGAAGGGACAGTCACTGAGCAGGAATGGTTATGCTCAGCTGAGTGATATCACATAGCATGCAGGATGCTGTACTGACCACATGCTGCCCACACCAAAAGCAGCCTTACTCAGTATTTTTCCAGACCATGTGTATTTAGCAGCAGTTTGTAAATGAGAGCGAAGCAAACAGTCCACCTGACAGGTGTTTTGCTTAGAAATACCTTTATTTTATAAAGCCACAGTTTGTTCTGTAAAGTTTTACCACACTTATAAAAAAGGGGCTGACAATTCTGAGGGACAAAAGAAAAGCTGAAAACATTTCTTGTAATTCAGGGTTACACAAAGGTTATATTTATAATATATATATATTTATTTATAATTTGGAGACAGTAGAGATGAAACTGCAGTACGGGGGCAGCTGCGGGGTCATATTTCGGAGACTTGCTCGTGTCCCACAAATAGCGTTTCCTGACAGAAGGGGTTCACCAGGACCATCCCGCTGTCGCGGTAGTCGCCGTTGGCCGGGGAGCGCGGCTCGGACAGGTGGTCCTAGGGGAAAAACAGAGAAGCAGATTGAGCACTCCACACCCTTCACCCTCCACGAGCACACAGGGCACTCCTCCCAATCCCACAAAGGTGCCTGAATGTTGTGGGCTGTGACTCCGGAGAGCCAGGTTTGGTGAGCTGGTTTCCCCATTTGTCAGGCAGGAGGAGCTGCGAGTGAAGACTTCCTCTGAGGGTTGGCTGATTCTTTCTCAGCCTGGGGACCCAGAAGTCAGATGCACCAAACTTCCAGTCCCTCTGCAGACTTTGAGCTTTCACATTTCTTGGGGTTGTTTTTTCATTTTATTGACTCATTGCAAGAGTCTCCTATCTCTTAGCTGGTCTTGACTCCTCAAGAATGCATTTTCAGCTTCTTCTTAAGGTTAGAAAGCCACATTTACGGATCCAAGCCACCTGAGCATGCCCCAGTTCAGTCATATTCTGATCAGGTTTAAATGACTCAGCTTTTGAAGACCATCCTGCATATGAGTAGGTCTGACATTTGATTCTGGGCAAGCTAGACCAGGTCCTGCCTTAGCTGGAGCACCGTGATTGCCAGCAAAGTGGGGTTAATGAAGTGACTGTGGCTGTTTGTCTAATCACATCTCAGAGGTTCCTTTCTTTTTTTTTTCCTTTCCTTTTTCTTTTATTTAATCACATGAGCTAGTCAGCTAGTTAATCTGAAAATCACTTCAGCATAAACTCAAACTCTCCACTGTTTCTAGGTTTTAAATGCCTTTGAACTAAGCTGAATTATTCTCCGTCTCTGAGGCCAGGGAATACATTTCTATCAGTAGGATCACCTGCCCATGTGTGAATAATCCCACTGCACCAGTCAGATCCCTTCAGAAGGGGCTGATGAGTGTACACCACCACCATCCACCCCCACATGCTGATGTTCTGATTACTTTGTACTGGGAACACTCACTCCCTGAACTGGTGTTTGAGAAGTTACAGGCAGCTCCTGAGACATAAATGCACAACATTTCTTTGTGTTATTAACTCCCACCATCCTCCTTCTTGGATGCTGTGTGGGACATGCACAATGGACTGTCAGTAATGAGCCAGCCCAAAGGGCTCTCCTTAAGCCATCACAGCATGGCTTGACTTGACATTGGCTGAAGGCTCACAAGGAAGAGAAACCCAGGGACAAATTCACCTAGAGGTGGTTAATGCCCATCACCACGCAGCAATATGGAACACATCTGCAGTGGCTGGGAACAGGATGGCAATCCAGTTTTGCTGACGTATTTATCCCATCTACTGCATGTGTAGGAGTCAGTCCTTCTCAAAAAGCTGTTTCCCTGAACATGTGTAGGGATTTCAAGGCTTTATTAATAGGACTTCCTCTCCCCTCCTCCCAGCATGGCTTCAGTTACAGTTTTCAGACACCAGTTCTGCAAGCGAGGTACCTCTGAAGTCTCCAGGGACTGGATCTCTCTCGGTAACTCTACAGCATGCCTGTTGAAGTAGTCCATGGTAATAGCATTATTCCAATAGCTCAGGTTGTTCTCTGGGTTGGACGTCTTCTTCTTCCTTCTCATGCAGCAGACTGTCAGCAGAACTGCTGTCAATAGAAACATGTCAAAAATTTGGTTATTTACTTTCAGTAAGGACTCATCAGTACCATGGATTTGTACTTTACATTACTTAAGGAGAGGGCTGGTGACTTGCATTCATACACTTCAACTCAGTCAGTCCTAGCTCTCTGCTAACAAACCCTACAAAATTATGTCAGAATCTGGGCCAAGGAGATGAGGCTTTGGGCTTAGCAAAACATGCAGTTTTTACTTTCTTTTTGATGTGAGTGTATAATCTTCAAGATGTGGCTGCCTGATTAATGAAAAGCTTTGTGGTTGTAACTGATGGCATTTTAATACCCAAGCAAGGATTTATAGACCCTCGAGGAGAGAGGGCATTCCTCAGGGACTGTGAAAGATGCTTCCGTGGGGATCTTTTCTGCATCTGGTGTTCAGAGGCTGCAGTGATGAGCACATTATCAAGTGGGCAGTGAGAGATACCTGTCCTAGCTCAAAGAGCAAATTCATAAATGCCTGCAGTTCCATGTCTTCAATGCCAAAAGCTTCTGTTCTGAAGTGCCACTGACCCTGCCTCTGTTGCCTGCCATTTGTAACTTGGATTTTGGTTTGTGGCCATGTTCCAACACATTAGCAACCAGCCAGGGGAACAGATGGGTTCCTGAGTAGGATGAGACAGGATTAAGGCGGCGTGGAGATCCCCTGCTGCACCTGTCTCACGCACCTTACGCTTCCAGAATAGTGTTAACCCCAGAGCTGGGGTTCTCCTGCCTATCTCCATCAGCCGTATCAGGATGTGGGATCCACTGATAAGGGTAACCTGTTGCCCTCACTTGCCTGGGCATTGGGTAATGTCTGAGCGTGGCTTTTTTTTCTCACCTGGGGAGCACATTTAAGCTTTTACAATCTGAAATATTTGAACTTAAAGTAGAGCAGTTAGGCAAGATGAAGTGACCAGCAAGTGAAACTCCTGATATAACTGTGTGTCTGGTCTCACGGCCACAGGCACCCCCGGGCCCCAGAACTGCCCAGGTAATTCTCTCCCAGCAGGCAGCCGAACACAAAGCTGGCTGAATGTTATTTTCTGGAATTGCTTTCAGTTTATTCATCTCTGTTGCAATTCAGGTGGGTGATCTTGGTGACTTTACGAGAGACAGGCAAACCCCCAATAACAGACTTACTGCTCCCACTGGCCCTTGCTCAGGCAGAAGTTGGGGCGTGTGCAAGCGTTTGCTCAGGGCTGTAATGTGTAAGCTCTGTCTGCTTCTCTTACACCTGTGGAATTAATTGACCAGTTGTGTTTGTAATCTACCTGATTTATACAGACAGGTAGCTGCACATGTACTTGCTTGGATTTGTACCTGTGAAATAGGGAATGCCCTGCTGTAAATTCCCTCTATCATTTCTGAATCCCTCATGGTAGAAGAGAGAAGAGAAAATATTCAGAAGCAGAAAAATATATTACTTCCTCAGCTACAGGTAAATTATGTATTAGAATGATAACTCAGAGGAAAGAAAAGACTGCAGAGAGGTCACTGCTGCTATGCATGTTTTGACAAACATTGCAGCTACCTATGTGCCATGGGTCTAATTTCTTATCCCATCTGCCACACAAAATAGCAACACAAAAGTGCAAGGCTAGACCTCTATTTAAAAAAAAAGAATAAGCTACTCAGGAAAAAAAAAATTAATGTGTTTGAGTTCAGGCAGTTCTGTCACTAACAACTTCATTTGCTGACAGCCCGACAGTCTGAATCCTGCTACTGCACCCCGTGGGCCACCAGAACTGCTCTCCCTGCCTGGGGAAATGCCTGTCCTGAAGGGCTGCACCTTTTATCCCTACTTTGGCTGCTGCCCTCTCCGTGTCCCAGCCCAGCCTGCAGGCTCAGGAAGATAAAAAGTGATGCAGGACTTTCATTTAGTCCTCACCACAGCTGGTGAGAGCCAACAGTCCTTGGAGCTTCTCAGTACTCCAGCAACAAGTGATCCATCCCTAAGGCACAGAGCCTTTCTTGAAGGTCCCTGAGGACACAAGAGTCCCAGCAAAGTCAACTCCCTGCAAATAATTTTTTGAAAGCCTGAGGTTTTACAGCTTATAAAATATTGTGTCTGCTGACAAAGAAGTGTCAGATTTGGGGTTTAGGGGCTGGAAAGCCAGTGACACTGAGTTGAGAGAGACCTCAGCTTCTTCCAGCAGGAAATGGCCTTGCCACGTGCAGATACATACAGCAATAATACTCCCTCCCTTAATTACACTCTTGGCCTCCAGCCATGGTGCACACACAAGAAAAGGGATGGAAGAGCATGGAAAATGGGTTCCCGAGCTTCCTCAAATATGTATTTCAGCAGAAGGATGTCTACCTATGCTGCCCCAATTCAAAGCAGAGGAGACCTCGTTTCGGAGGGCGAGTGAGAACAGCAGGGCTGGAATGGGGCTATTCCCTCTTCATCTTATACTAACTGCCCTTTTCCCAGAATCATAGAATCATTTAGGTTGGAAAAGGCCTTTAAGAATGTTGAGTCCAACCATTAACATAACACTGCCAGATCCACCACTAAACTATGGCATTAAGTGCCACATCTATCACATAATATGCCACATTTGGGGCGTATTTCAGTGAAATTAATGTAGCCAACATTAATTGAACAACACTAGGACCAGCGTACAGCTTTACCAACATTCCTAGATATCCTTTTGTTCCCATAATAAGAATTATATGTATTACAGAAAAACTCTTCCAGACAGACAACTGTGATGGCCAGGGAGGACATATTAAGTGGATGAAACACACAGAAGGCAGAAATGGTTTGGAAGGCACAAATGACAGTAATGACAACAACAGAGCTGAAGAGAGAGAAAGAGTAGCTGCAACATCCTGCTTATCTTTCCTGGTATATTATGTGGTTAACTCTTCCCGGGTTTTCAAGCAATCCTCTGGTTGCTTTCTGGGAGCCAGAAACTAACTTCCCTTTGCCTGCTCCATGTTCAAGTCAACAGCGAGTGCCATGAGAAGGACATGTCAATGTTGTCCCTGTGTCAGCCTGAAGTCCCTTGTACAGAGACTGTGACACATGTTAGGAAATATCAGGGGTCTCTGGAGGTTCAGAGATTTTGGAAGCATTTCTAACCCATACCCTTTCACATGTTCAGTGGCTGAGCTGATGATAAGCTCTAGCTCTGACACTGGACATTCTTTGGCCATCAGGCAAGTTACATCTTCATCTATCTATTCCCCACCCATGAAACAGGACATAATACATCCCACAAATGGGAGAAACAAGATTCTCTGTAAAGAAACAGTTTACAGGTTTCTAGGCTGGTGGGAACATGTCCATCGCCTACTGTCACCCACATAGCACCTGCACACCAGGGGACTTTCACCTGTTACCTGTAACATAATCTGTACTTAAGGTACAGCACATCTCACAGGAAAATACTCAGCTTCATTTAAGGATACAGAGTGACTGGATATCCATCCCATTCCCACAAAGTTTGTTTCAATGTTTAATTTCCATTGTGGGAACACATTTACATTCCCCTTATGTAAATATCTTCACCTTCAACTGTCACTTCCTCAAGGTTCTTTTGCCTTTTTTATTAAAAATTTCCACTATGCTGTCAGAAATGTCCCCTATGTATGTAGGCTTCAGCCTCTTTTTGTGCTACATCATGGCACAAGTGGAATTACGTTGCATTTCTCCACTCCTGAATCATTCCATGGCTCTTTTCTAATCTTCCGGTGGTTTTTTTTTTTAAAACATAACCCACTAGGCTTATACACCACATTCAATACCAGCGTCATTAATGCAGTGTAATGAGATCATTACAATTTCCTACAGTTTTCTGACAGTCTTTCCCTGCAACTCACTAAAGAATTTTACCAATCTTACATACTGCATATTCCCTTCCCCCACTTTCCAGCTCCCACGCAAAACGCGGAAACACGGTGTTAACAGACCTGACATTGTAAGCACTTAAAAGTCACGCAATATTCAGGGTGAAGGATCTTCATTTACTTCTTCCTATGCCTACAGACCACAACACAAAGCAAGTTTCTACAGAACCCTTCCCTCCATGACCAAAATAGTGCTTTTTCCATATTTCTTTCAATTTCCCTGGTTTCCTATATGTAGCATCAAATACTTAGCTGTGATACAGGTATCAGGATGGGTTTGGTTACTGACTATAGCTGCTTACATCTGGAGACAGGAGTCTCTCTCCAGCTCAGCCTGAGTTCACACCTGGGGGTTGGACTCAGGGCTTGGGATGTCTCTTGCTTCGGACTGGGAAGCAAACGTAGGTTTTGTGATGGAGAAAGTGAGTGAGGTAGTTTTGGAAAGCGTTCCAGTGCATGAAATGTGAGCTAAGTGAGGTTAGGTCCAAGGCAATTCTTCACATATCCTTTGAGTTCTGCTGATGCCTGTGTTCAGAGGCTCAACCTTCCTCTTGTGTTCTCAAGTGTCAGCAGAACTGACTGGATGAATTGACTTCTGCACATCTGATTTGCAAGTTCCTGTTCTTCCACGTTTTATTGTGTCATTCTCTGATTACAGTGACGTAAGGACCAGGAGCCCAAGGACTGGAAGGGTGGGTTTTAAAATGAGCTCATGTTGTGTCTTGTTCTGCATTGCAGAGAGAGGCACCTACACGTGGACAACAGCACGTGCACAAAAGTGTTCAAGGCTGCCTGAAGGACACTGCAAAACCAACTCAAACTCTGACATGCAGAAATTAATGACATCACTGTTATATATGATTTTGCTATTCTGGGAAGGGAACGATACAGAATCCTTCATTTTTGCAACCCTCCCATGGCATTAGCAACATTACCCTCATTATTTATACCATGAAACTGAGCTGCCAAAAGGTGAAATGATTTCCCCTGGTTCACGCAGCAGACATGGCTCGTGCATTCCTACTCAAAGCATTACTCCTCTGGCTGGCAGTTTCAGGGATTTCAGTGGGACTCAGAAATCTATGCATCTGTAAAGAAGTACGTACTGTAAGGGTGGGAGGCTAAATCCCAGCTCTTATTTAAGCAGGAGAGCTCCTGAGGAACGGGTCTTCAGGCTCGTGCTACAGCCCCTGAGCTGTGCCACCAGCATGGCTGGTGGGACCTGCCAGTCCTCAGTGGGGCTCAGACGTCAGGGAACAGTGATGCCAAACACTCTGCTGCTTCCTGCTCTTTGGTGCAAATCCCCACAGCAGGGATGGGCCAGCAAGGAAACCCTAGCAGGGTCTGTCCTCTGAGAGGACAAGTGCAGCATCCCAAGCACTTCTTCCAGTGGGCATGAGGGGCCAAAGGCTCCTGTGGTTGCCCTCTAGCAGGTCACTTCCCCTGCTATGGAAGCTCAAAACCCCACAGGTTTTCATTTAACAGGTGCCTGTCACTAGAAGGTGTGACACCAAGCAGCGTGTAGGGATCAGAGAGGGACAGAGACATCTTTGCAGTATTGTGACGTGTTTTCCCCTCCAAGGGTTTTGGGTAGCACAAGCTGTGCCCAGAAGCCCTCCAAAGAGAGCTTTTCCAGCCTCCTTCTTGGAACTCCTTGCAGAGAGGAGGGGTAATATGGAAAGGCACAAGGGCGCCTGGCAGAGGAGAGATGCACTGGCCACTGCACAGCCCTGCAAAGGCTCTGGAAAAACAGCCTGGAGGTCAGCGAGCTGACTCGGCTCAGGGGCACCCCTCATTTGCAGGACAAGGGAGCTGAGTTAATTGGATTCCTGCAGCTCTGCAGTCTCGTGCACAGGCTCGGGGTTGCCTCTCCTCACCTCTCTCCATGTCTTTCCAGGGTGTGTGGCTAACTTCCCTGCCCTGAGGCTGTCTCTCTGCCTGGTCCTGAAGGTGCCAGCCTGAGCGCAGAGCCACCGGCCCACAGCTCCGGGCAGCAGTAACCTCCTGTGATGGGGGTCCTCAGTGACTTCCTCCGTGGCTTGTTCCCTCCTAAGACAGCTCAGATATTTAAGAGCATGTGACTGAGTCTCTCTAGCCTTTCAGCATCCCAAGGCACGACAATATTTTTTCTCAATCCGCGCCCACAACAACTATGAAAGCCTCTCCTGGAAAACTTCTTTCCCCTCTGAAGATGAAATGAAACACAAATATCTGTGCTCTTCATCCTTCTCCCGGCGTCAGCCTCGCGTGGAAGGCTCCGAGCAGAGAGGAGCCTATGCCAGCGCGGGCCGCCTGTCCCCCGCTGCAGCGCTTGTGCCCGGGAGGTGGCGACAGTCCCCTTCGGACAGCCCGCACCGCGCAGCCCGTGCGCCGCGCACCGCGCACACACACAATAAAGTGTCCCTCCGGTGTGCAGCACGGTTTAAACAGCGAAACGTCGGGATGAAATCAATCTTCTAGGCATCAAAGCCAGATCCCATTTAAATGCCAGCCTACCATTCATTTTAACTCTGAAACATATCCAAGGATCTCCAGTTTTTAAAAGGAGAGTCCCAATGAAAGCCATCCTCAGGAATCTGGTCTTGAAAGCAGGACTTAAATACTTGAATCGTTTAAACACTCAGCTGTATTAGAGCTGATACAGATAACTTTCAAAATAGCATTTGACTTTTTAAAAAAATATAGCTTATGAATACAAGAACCAGAATAGGCAGAGTCACATGAACACATACCATTATGGCACATATGAAAAGAAGAAAAGTGTTAACATCACTATTTAATGAATAGCAGATTAGAAATCCTGCTATCAGACTTCTCATATTATTATTACTATTATTATTGTTACTGTTGTTATTATTATTTACCTCATATATGGCACTCTGCACACACAAACCAGTTTACCCACTGGCTATGCTTCCCATGCTTGTGCTGTATGGTTTTACACTTCTTATTTTGTATTTGGATGCTTTCTATCCAGCTCAGCTTTCTTTCTGGATATTGGCCCAAAACATAATTCTTGGAAGAATTTATCTGACCCTCTATTTCTATTGATGGATAGACAAAGCATAGTTCATCAAATCATCAAATATTGCTGCTTCTGACCATGTGCTTGCTATGCCCCAGTTCCTCCTCTCCATCTTGCACAGAAATGTATATGCACATTCTGCTTTGGTTTCTCTTTGATTGCCCATCTTTTAGCCTTAAGCTTTGTTCTCACTCGTGGTTTTAACCACGTTGGCAATAGCAGTGCTGATGGTCCCAGAGGTGTGAATCTAACAAATATGTTGACCCAATCCAGTAACTTGCAGCTGCTGAAAGGATTAATATGGTCCCCTCTCCAGGTCTGCATTCCTGCAGCCTCATCCTTTCCAGGTCTTGTGCTCATCTGACTCTGTGGCGAGCTGATTCAGCTCACTGGGTGGACAGAAAGTAACAAAGAGTAAAGTGAGTACTTTTTGGCCACTTTAACAATCTGAAAGTGTCTCAGGGAGGTGACAAATTAGGCCCAGGCAGAAGGAGAGGGGCAGTATCAGGTGCCTGCACCTACAAGAGAGCAGGAGAGAGCAGCACTGTCCTTTCTGGCTGGAGTAAGCTGTGTGTGAGACTGGCTCAGGCAGCTCATCTAGCCTTGTCCTCCATTCAGCTCATAGCTGTAAATAACAGAATTAATGCTCAGTATTGTTGGCTGCTACCTTTTATGTTTCCAGCAAAGGCTGGGAAATGTTTGGTTTTGTTTTACTCCAGACAGATCAGAATAATCACACCCCATGTCAGTGAGACCCCAGAGGATATGTTGTCCCACCAAGCTGATACAACCCAGCTAGGCACGGGACATCTTGGCAAGCACTCACAAGCTTGCTCATAATTTCTCATGTGTTTTTTGTAACTGAGTCAAACAACAAGACCCTGAGCCAGCTCTGGAAAGCCAAACCTGCCCTGGTCCTGATGGTGGCTGACTCCAGGTGTCTGAAGGCCAGAGTTTCCAACTTTTTCTTCCCTTGGAAACTGTAAAGTTGGAATTTAAATGGAGGAAACCAGCACTTTGGTTATCAGATTTCTGAATCTAATAGTTCATGCACTGCCTGCAATGAAATATTTTATTGCACTGGAAAACTTGTGCTTCCTAAATTATCAGTCATTACAGATGTTATAAATCCTTTGGTTTAGCAGTGAGCTTTTTAAATCCAATTTCAGGGCAGCAAATACTAGCTCCTAAGTCAAAGAATTGTACAGTTTTTGAGCCCCATCTTAAACATCTTGGAGTAAAGCTGCTTCACATTCTAGAGTTGTTCAGCCTTGTGTTACACCCTCAAATGGAGAGTGACCCAGAAAGATTTTTAATAGCAATAGAGCAAGTATGCTTTGAATGTAACATTTTAGCCCTGCATTTTGAAGTTAAGCACTTTGGTCAGTGAATGTGATCCCTGTGCATCTCATCCATCCCAAGCTGACCTGCCTCTGTTAGTCTCCAGCTAGTCCTTGAATCGTGGGCCGAAATCTGAATCTTAAGGAAAGAGAAAGCAAAATAAAGAGGCGATTAACTTACAACATGAGGATATAGGGACGCTGATAGCCAGAATGATCCAGGCAATGTCCATCTTGCTGAGACAGATGGTTGCTCTGTGCTGGGGTTTGTCCCCCTCAGTGACATGAGAGATGTTTCCTTGCACCCCTGGTTTCCAGGTCCCGGCAGGAACCAGTCTGTTCAGGAAGTTCCCGGTGGCGGTGGAGCCTGCTGTGGAAGTGGAGCTGGACAAGCTCGTGGCAGGCGCTGAGGAGAGAGCACTGCCCGGCGACGTGGCATTGGTCACCGCGCCGTGCTGCGTTGGAGTGAGTCCCTCGGGGTCTCCCGCTGCCGGGGACGAGATGCTGACGTCAAATCTGGTCTGAACTGAGTGACCAGCTGCTGCTGTTGCAGATCCAGAGCCAGCAAAGAGAGGGACATTTGTACTGAGATTCAAGGTTACCCAAGAGTTGTTTTTGCTCAGCATATCCCACACGCCATAGTGAGTGGGTTTAAAAGGCACCGACACTGCTTCAGGATCAGTTGATGGTCCAGCAGTTGTGGTGGCAAAATCTGCCTCCTGCACTACTACCTCGGTCCCATCCCCTCGCTCTGCTTCCCTAAGGCTTCCCGAGGTGCTGCGGTGGGGAGAAGGGTCTGAGTGTGTAGTTCTTGCCAGCCCCGTTCCATTTGGATCGCTGGATGCTGTGGTCTGGGACTGAAACGGGTGGTCTGTGAAAGGGCTCCTCAGGGTAGGAAAGGGAGAGTGCAGGGTTGTCTTTAGGTAAGGCTCTGACGACTCTGAGAAGTTGCCTTTGAAAACCTGGAATATTTTCCCTTTGGGGCGAGACTGTTCCGAGTACAAAGCACTCTGGTTGTATAAATGATAAGTTTCCTTCTCGCCGATGCGAGGGCCGCTCTCTTGCTCTTGCCCGGTGGAAGGGGCTTTCTCCACCAGGCTGATGGGGTGGGACATGGCTTGAGCAGATGTAGGAAGGGGCTCTGCCGTGTGGTGGTCTTTGTGGTGAGGTGTTGTTCCCATGGCTGTGATAGTTGTAGAGTTCATCGGGAAGCCCTGAGAGGAGGAGACAGTGGGAGACAGTACCTGAACAGAAAACACCAGCTCTTCTGTCAGTGCCAAGATCAGTAGAACACCTGAGGAAAAAGCACAAAAAGAGGGTGAGATACTGGGCAGGGACCAGAGGATGGGGATGGCATGGCTTGTGTGTCTGGCAGGAAGGAATACCTTCCATGTTCTGCAGAAGGACAGAAGAGTTAGCATCCAACTTTGTTGGCTTCTCTGTGAAAGTAGCAAGAGAAAGACAAATCTGCAGGAGCTGTGGTGACTCAATGGCCATGAGAGCGATGAGCAAGATTACAGGGAATTTCTGTGGCAAAGAGAGAGAGGAGCTTGCAGTATCGACTCATGTGAAAATGCCATAGGCAGGTGATTTCCCTGGAGAAGCTAAAAAGCATCCTACATTTCAGGGGCAGAAAGAACAGACGTCCTCATTTTCACTGTGGCCAGGAGGTGTCCAGATGAATATCCATATCATTACAGGAAACCTTAGTCTGCTCACTACTTTGGCCGCAAAACCCTAAATTTGGCTGCCTCCAGTCTTGGCTGCCATTAAGCAATCTGATTTTTGAAAGAGCAGCTGCTTAGGCCTTGCTGAAAATTAGGTCAAGAAGGGATGTCTGATGGAAGGGCTACCAGGGTTATACATGCTGTGCTTTACTTAGCAACTCTGGAAAATCTAGTCACTCCAAATGTCAGAAATTAACAAGAAAACACAGCTATCCCAGCCATTTTAAAAAACATTGTGATTATTGTGATCTAACACAACAGCCCTTCACACCCATAACTGAAGTTTGGTTTTAACCTGTTCTGTGCTCACATGTGCTGTGGGGTTGGACAGTGTGAAATTTCCCTCCCACCTCCCTCAGTGCTGCACATCATTTCACGAGGTGCCAGATTCACACCGCTGGGAACATCAATTCTTTCATTTATTCCTAGTTCTGATAATGGAGGTGGGCAGCTGCAGTAGCATAAGCCTCCCCAGGATGCAGGGCTAATACGCCGCAAGTTAGCGTGACCTGCAGGGACCACATCAATCACATGTCACCATTTCCATATGTTGAAGCTGTCGAGTGTAATGTGGATCTCTGCCCACTAGGAAGCACATGGAATATATCCATTTTGCACAGTCCACTGAGCATCATCAGATGGCACCATTAGCACTGTGCTAGCGTGAATTTCAACCAGCAGCGTCGAGGTGAAAAATGTTGTCATAGTCTTAACAAATCAGGGAGATGAGTGTGTCAAAACTGCAGGACTTGAAACTGGGTGATGATCACCTTCCAGCCAGGACTGTGGAGTGCCTTCCTGCCCCATTCTCTACCTTTCCTAGTTGGCCAGCTTTCTCCATGAGTGTTGTTATGCCATTTAATTCTACGCTATTTGGGAATGTCTGTTATGGGCCAAAGGAAGACAGGGACTTGGGAAAATTAAACATCTCTGATTAGGTGTCTGCTGGCCCTGATTTTGTTCCATGTTGGGCAAATGCAAATGTGATGAAATGTGTTAATTCTGAGTCCTGAGCATCATTCACACCCATTCATGATCATTGCAATACACGCAGCAAAAATTCACCAAAGGAGCAGTATCTGTTCCTCTTACCCAGCTAAATGTTCTACTTTGATCACCAACCATCATTTCTGAACCAGAGCAGCACAGAGCTCTGCAACCAACAAAATTCAGCTCATCTTGCCCCCAGCAGCCTCCTGTTACTTGGAAGAGCACCCAAAAGATGAAAACACTGACAAAATAACATGGTGAGAGCCAATTACAAGTAATGCACTTTCCACTGCCTGATGCTAAAATTAGATCTCTTTTTTTTTAAATTTCTGGAATAAATATCTCTGCCAAATAAACCATCGTCTGGGATACTGCTTCCCAGTTCCTAGCCAGCTACAGACAATATGGTCTTAGCAGAACACCTATTCAAATTAAAAACCATGAATTCTGCACACTGAGATTGCAACCAGGAGAGCAGATCGGGCGGTACCCATGGAGCATCACTCTTGGAAATGAAAGGCAGGAGTTATCTTCACATTTTTGGCAGCTCTTCTTCTGAGGTCAAGGTCAAAGCAGATATTCTAGTGTCCATATGGCTAATATTTCATGCCAAGAGAAGTTGCTGCCACAGAACAAATTCAAAGAGGAAAGGATGACGATTTATTTTGGATTTGGTGTGTGGAGATAATGTTCCAGGAAACTTTGGGCCTGCTGTTCTGAGCACACAAGATAAAGTGCATTGGCAGATATTATGAGATACTAGATTATAATGATTGTAATGACTGCTAGAATTTTTTGATGTTCTTTGTGTAACTACTTTCTTTCACACCTCACACACAAAAAACCATCACTATTGGATTGATGTTTTTCTCCAGGATATTCCTGAAGAATTAAAGAAGTTGTCAGCTTTTCTGCATATTGTGCCCTGGGGTTAGAAACCCTGATCTTCTGCTGAAAACCTACCTAATATCCATCTCCACTTCCTGAAATACTGATAAAACTGAGGCTTGTTGCTATAAAGATTTATAGTCTCTCTGGGGCAGTCTGTGGTCGCAGGTCACCACACATCAGCCATGGGAAACCAGATGCATTTAGCTCGTATCTTTAGGTGGCTTGTGAAGTATAAATAAATATTTATAGGAAATACTACATCTGAAGTAATTTATCTGGCAATAAACAATAAATCCCATGACATTTGTCCATCTCAGTATGTGGCAGTCAGGTTTTGCTCATCTGCCACACTTGCTTTAACAGCCTCTGCAGAGCCACTGTGGGCGTATAAGCTACAAATTCTTAGGACTCTTTTCTGCTGGTTGGATGGACCACAGTAATTCCTTCAATAACCACCAGAGCTAATCTGTGCCTCTAACTACTGGAAAAATATTCAGCTAAGCAGATCATTGTAAAAATAGCCAGTGCAGTATATTTAGAGAGAAACAGCTGATGATAAGGACTTCACAGTGGGTTCTGCTGGCCCTTTTAAGTAGAATTAATTTGCTGGAAAGCAAAAGTAAAGCTGGAATTCGTATTTTTAGATTCTCTGCATCATCACCCAAGTATGCTCTGTCTGGATTTGCAGTGATTTGATTGCCTGGAGCTCCCACTTACTTTTCTATTGTTGAGGATATGCAAAGTCTTGCAAAGTGGGAATATTACTGAAGTCCCTGATACTGGACTGTCCTTATTGGCAACTTTGGCTTAAGCCTAGGAAAATGATATTCTGAATTTCCCTACTAAGGCACAGGAGGCATTTGTCACAGAAATGGACTTATCCAGCACCTCTGAAGTTCTTCCCTTCTCTTCCCTCTGTCTGTGCTTCACAAATGCAGCTGCACTAAGGTGGACCATGGTGGGTACGATGCCAACTGTCGCCTGGTGCCTCAGCTCACCTTCAATCCCACTACCACTGAAAGGGAGCCTTCTGGCTGCTATCAAGTTCTCCTGGCCAAATTTTGATATCCCAGGTGAGATAGCAAATGCTCTTCTTTAGTTCGAAGTGCAGTCCTGCAGTCTTTGCCAAAATCCTTCATTTTTGGCTGCCTAAGACTTTTAGAGCTGATTTTACTTAGAGGATGAGCCCTTTGGCGCAAGGACTGGCAGTTCTTACAATCTGCTGGCATAATAGTAATACAGACTGATGCAAGCACATTGTGGCAAATAATAATATTTTCAAAGGTCAGCTCACACCATTAAGTTTTTTCATAAGGGGCCATTTCTAAGGTGCAGGAGCTCAGGGTCAGAGCAGGTCGAACTGGTTTGTCTTTTAAATGCTGTGTGCCAAATTCACACTTTTGGAACCTAATTTTATGGCTACATTAAAACTGTTCAACCCTAATAAGAAGGCTGATTGACCTGACATCTATGTGGTGTGAACTGTGGTCTTACATAGTGCACAGTGCACTGGGAAGGGCATATTAAATACAAAATGAATTAACTCAAGGATGAAACACAGCAGAGTGACAGCAGAATGTACACAGAGGGTGCTGATGTGCATTTAGCCATAAAAACTCCTTCCTGACAACATGGTGCAATGGTTCAAATCTCAACAGGATCTCCCTGCAGTGCTTCTTCCCACTGTACGCTCACATGAGGAGCCCAGAAATGGTGTGTACAGTTGTGTATGTGAAGGAAATGAAGCAGTTCCTTTACACCAATGTTTTAAAAGACTGTGATTTATGTCTTCGAGAAGTCTCAGAGAAGTCTGGGATTAGGAATTCTTCGCTTTCCTAGACTATGAAATCCTCAGGGTTCTACTACTTGGAAACTTCCTTTTGACCATTTCGTTTGCACACAAGTGGCAGAACTGTGTCCCTCCTTAACAGAAAAAGTAAGCAATTCAGGCCTCAGCAGCTTATGTTCTTTGTTTTATCTCAGGACCTCAGGAGGCTCCACTAGGAGCCGGTGTCCTGGCACAGGACAGCATTAAAAGGTTTCACTCAGGAGTTAACACTGCCTGGTGCTGCACGGGACACTTCATGGGCACTTTGGGAACAGCCTTTTTGCATGACATGGCAGAGCAGGCATGTGGCTGAGTCAGCTCATGCGTTCAGCCTCCCTGGGGCACCCCCTTCAAACAACACAAACTTATGTAACTCCCGTTCTAAAGCCTGTGGAAAGGTTCCCAATGACTTTAGCGGGTTTTGGATCAAGTCCTAATTGCCAGAGATACAGTGGAAACTTTTGAGCTGCACATTTACATTTTCTACAGCAAATGAACAGGCACAACAAGCTCAGTCTGGTCTTTGACCCCTTCTGGCCTCTGCCACCTCGGACCTTGCAGCAAGACAAACAGAGCCAGCCTGAGCAGTACTTGGCAAACATTTTTGCTCTAGGAAGTCAGGAAGAGCTTTTTGTGCAGGGACCTACTGCCAGACTCATTATTTCAGACTGCCGAGGGCAAGGAAAGCAACGGGAGCTGTCCTACAAAGGACCCATTATCTACAGACCCAGGGCTTAGGTGCACACGGACACAGTACAGGATGCTGAAGCCTCTCCGTGCTCCTGTCTTCACTTACTAGTAGTGAGAGAAGATTGTGCAAAACCTCTTCAAAGCAACAACGATGTTATTGTTGTAAAAAAAGCTTTCTTCTCAACACTAATAACTTCTCATGTGTCTCTCAACAAACCTAAAACGTTACAGGGAGCAAAATGAATCTTTAATAGATGGAAACTGTGCACAAAGTGTGTATCATTACTTCCATTACGGTCATTTCTTTGTAGTCTGTCTAAGCAATACGATTTTCACTCACAATAAAGCAGCCTTCGTACAAACAAAGAGTTAAGCAAACTTCATCTCCATGATTGGTGGCAGGACTGAGGGAAGAAAAAGTAGGTTACTCTGCATAGAAAATTTCTTTTCCCTGACAGTCTATCTGTTATTCCAGAAGTCCCAGATATTAACTTACAAGTTATTGTCTGTTTTTCCTGGTAAGTATTAGATGGAGTGATCACCCCGAACTTCAGCACACAAGCATTTGGTAAAATGCAGGGAAGGAGACACACAGAGTAACAGCTCTATTTGCAGTAACATCAAACAGCATCAGCAGAAGCTCTGGAAATCACATGTACAAAAGCAAATTAGCAGCACTTGCTGACACTCCCTGTGCAACAACAGTAACAGCAGTCACGGTTTTCATGTGGCAAGAAGTCCCGGTCCTTTAAAGACACATAAAAATTGCAGACCACTATTACAGCCTTAAAATGCACTTACACCACAGACTTTGAGAGAGTGAGCCTGTGAATCAAAATTAATTTCTGGCCCTACAGAGAGTTAAACAATGGGTGATACAAAACGAACAGTGTCGTGCAGTCACAGAGCAAGCAGTTCCCAGTTCATTCTCACACTGCACTAGAGACTCACAGATACTATAGGAATAGGTGCTTTAGGAATTATTTAGATCCCCTACTCAGCTAAATATATATGGATATTGGAGCTATTCAAGCTTGTGAAAAGGCTTACTGACAATCAGGGCAACAGTAATTACTGAGAGGAGGGTAATAAAAAGAAAGAGCCTGACGCTAGCTGCTCGTTCAAGGTAAGCACTTACCTGAAAATATCATTTGGACTTGTCAGCAGACATCCTCACCTGCTCACATCACATGGATTTGGAAGCTTCATCCCTCAGTAGAAAAAGGAAAAATACATCTTCTCTCTAATGAGGCAGTTGCATGCAGGAGTTGCTGTTATTGTTGGAACTGGTTTGAAGGAATGAGGACAGAGACAGCCCAGGCAGGCGTGTCTTGCAGGGCTGTGCAGCGAGAGGGCTCACTCCTTTATGGAGTACCTTTGCAACTGCAAGGCAAGACTACTTACTGAGCCAGTCCCCCTCTCTGCCAGCAGATCGAAGGGCTGCTTGGTATTCCAGCTTGGTTTCCCATCAAGTCCAGATACAGTTTGTCTGACACGAGTCTATTCAGATGCCAGAGGATTGCTGGCAGTTCTCGTTTTCCGGGAACAAAACAGCAACAAGCACCCCAGCTGCATGCCCTTGTGAGGCTGTTCAGTCCCTATTTCAAGGCAGAGTGCCCTCCCTCCAAAGCAGTGCTTAGCTTTTTGTGTGTGGATAGATTTTACAGATCTACCTCCTGCTTCTGCACCTCCACCAGACTTTCCACTTATTCAATTATCTCTAATGATATTAATATTCCTGTCAGAGGGAAATAAAGGGAATGAAATAGTGATCATCCTCTGTCTTTTTCCTTCCCTGGCATCAAAATGCACCCTCTGTATTTTATTTCTTCACTCCTCAGTGGTGAATGGGCAATTTCAACCTGTAACCGTAAAGAAGTCCACAGATCCTTACTGAAGTAATAATCCTGCCTTCCTTCTTCCATTTATTCTTTTTTTTTTCTGTTTCTCTCTGTCTCTTTGGCACAGCTGGGTGTCTGGAAGAACATGCTGCCTGAAGAGCACAAAAATGTGCCCTGGGCAGCAAAATACCAATCCCTCAAAAGGCACAGGGAAATGTTAAGAGAGCAACAAGTTGGGGGCTTCTTGAAAGTTTTTGATTCAGAGTTCCCGTTGCATCCAGTGATGCTGCAACAGCCCAAGCAGTTTGTTACATGGGCTCCTCACAAAATAATTTACTAATATTTTCCTAGAGAGAAAAGCCAGTTCTTTCTTCTCTCTTACCATACCAGGTGAGAACATCCTACCTTTTTTTCAGACTTTGGATACAAGCATGTCGCCACCAGACTTCTTTTTTGACACTGTGGCCAAATCTGCAAGAAATGATGTTGTGACAATAGGTTTGAGATTTGGCAGCACTAGCACCTATGGGGACTCTGACAGTGATCCCAATGCTGATTGTAGGAGACAAAAGTCCCTATCAGGAAGAGTAGGCAGGTACATATATCACAAGCATATTTTACCCCCAGTTACACAAACTCTGTCTTCACAGCCATGATAATTTCATGAAGGACATGAGTACAAATAATAATCTTAGGTCTGCTTTGCATTTCTGTGCTTTTGTGATGATGCTCCTTTTCTCCCTGCCATTTGCAGCTCACTTTTTGCCCTTACTGTTCCCAGTCTGAAGGTTTTTCTAAATAAAGGTATTTAGTGCATTATAAAAACAATTGGTCCTTAAAAATATCAGCTTGTTTAGCAGTTTCTAGAACTCGGGGCTGATTAAGAGCTTGCTGCTGAAACAATGATTTAGCACAAAGCTGCAGCTGGCGTAACAAGAGAACCATGCCACGTATTTTAACCTTTACTGGGGGATTTGCCACATCTGTAAGTAGTAATTCACCACAGATTTCTTCCCTGTGTGCTGTCATGGATGGAAACATATGGCCCAAAACTGCAAAGACTGTCGTTTGGAATTTCAGATGAAAACTCTTCATGAGGACAGAGGCTCTGTGCATTCCCTTGTCCAAAAACACATGGAACAAACCAAAAATAATTTTAAAAGCACATGAGCGTTCCTTGGTCTGACAGCTCCCCCCTCACACAAAGCTTGTCCAGCCCCAGCTTTGCAAACGCACATCCCTTCCTTTCCAGCCTTGACTTGGCAGCAGTTTTTGTTGGCAGGATGCTGTTGCCAAGGGAGACAGAAAGGATGTGCAGCTGGCTTTTCTTTCACCTGCACTTAGTGCTGCTGATCCTATTTATGTTACTGCAGAACCTTTGGCTTCTAAGAGACCTACCATCAATGTCACTGGACCTTTTGAAGAGTTTTGACAATGACACAAATAGCTGTGGCCTCTGACGGAAAGCTTAAAATAGGACCTTGCCAAAGCGAGGATGTAGTTGGTGTCACTGATGCTAACTCAAGTCAGGGTATCCATTTCCCAAGCACTGAAAAGAAAGGGGAAAGGAGGATTCAAAGCCATCTTAAAAAGATTTCTGAAAACTCCCCAGACAGTGAGTAACTTCACATATATAAAAGTTACATGCTTAGTCTAAGGTAGCCATGGCTCTGGCAGGCAATTCACACCATCCAGAGGCTGACCAGTACCTCAGAGAGGCACATCTCTTGCCATTAGCAAAAGAGGTCACATTGAGGATGATGAGTTTTAACTTGATGTCCATCCTTCAGGTGATGGAAATTAGCTGAGAGGAATCCCACCTCATATCCCTCCACCTATTTAGATTGCATCATCATAAAGCAAACCATGAAGGGATAAATAAAAGTGATGTTTGAAAAGGTGAAATGCAGTCCCTGTAGTGTGATACTTTCCGGGAGATGAAATCCCACTGCTTTGGACATTCAGAACCAGTTTTTACAGAACACCAAATGAACAACAAGCTTTATAGAGCAACACTTCATTGGCATAAAGAATGGACTAGAACAGGGCCTGACAGCTTTTCCACAGTGATGCATTAGGAAGCATTTTTCTTTCACATATTAGAGGGTAAGTGGGCAAACACTAATTCAGCTGAAACTGGTGCTGCTGCCTCTCAAAGAAACAGCACACTATGGATCATCTGTTCCTGGCCCCTGCAAGGCAAGATGTCTGGTACCTGCTGAACTGGAAAGTGTTGGGTAGCATGAGGAAGTAGGAGCCACTTCTTCATGCATAAACCTTTTCCCAAAAACACACAGCTCTTGGGCCTGCTGCACTCCTTTCAAAATCCTTCACTTGCTGTTGGAGGCAACCAAGTCCATGGCACTTGATTCCAGCTCCAGATGATACGTCTTTTCCAAACCTAATTTCTTCAGGACTAAGCCTGCAGCCCTAAGTAATTTACAGTGATTTACCTATCAATCAAGGACGCTTATTCTAGACTCAGGATACTCTTTCATTACAGCACAGTCATTTCAAACCGTCTTTTCTAAGGAAACATTTACAGGAACAGACCCTGTCTATCTGTCCTCTATCCACTCTATGTCTATCTTTCCCACTAACTCCTGATCCATGGCTGACTTCAAATATTGTAACACACTCTATGACAACTGGAGAGGCAGAGAAGAGCACCCAACTCGTGGATCCCTCTGCTACGATGCTGCAGAGCTTCTTCTCCTCCACTTGCAAAAGCTGTGCTTAAATTCTGCAGCTGCAGGTACAGAAACACTGATATTGCAGCCAGGAGGGATGCTGTAGTTCTGCACAGGCTGAATAACTCCCATAAACCCTGAAGGTATTTCTGTCATTTCATCTGTTCACTGAAAGTAATTTGGATGATTTATTACTTATGCCCCCTTCAAACACATTATTACTTCCAAGTGCCTGGTTATCCTTGTGCTTGATCTCCAATGAGAGCTGGTAATGAGGAGCTCGCACTGATCTGTTATATGAGCAGGTAAGACACGATTTGAACGTAATTACTATATTTACCTGCAGGAAAGATTTATTCTGATTTTTTGATCATTTCCAGTTGAAGGAAAAGGGACACTGCCTCAGAGTGTAAAAATGGGCAAGGGAGGACCGTGCAAGTTATTTACAGTCCCAGTTTATCATCTGGGCAAGTGAGAACCAAACCAGGTCAGGATCAAGGGAGTCAGCATTTCCGGTATGGGGGACTGGGGACTGGTTTGGGGATACAAAGGGTCATATGTAAATGGGAATTATTCCCAAAGTGGACTTGGGATATAAGAGGGAGTGAAAGTTTCCATGTCCAGATTTTCTCCTGTGGGAACAGCACAAGGATGTAAGGTTGCACATAAATCAGCCAGAAAGGCTGTAACGTGCTGCTTTTATTATCTGCTTTTATTATCTGCTGGATTATACAGGGCTAGCAAGGCCTCTGGAGCAGATATAAGGTTGCTAGGGAAAGAAGTGAACTCTTACTTTTCATTTCTGTTCATCCTTCCTACAGACTAGAGACAGCTTTCCTTTGGCTTCTGGGACAAAAAGTCTGTACTGCCCCTTTGCAGGCTTGAATTGAACCCAGCTTCAGCTAAAGCTGATTTCAGAATAACCTGGATGTTCATCATGGCCCATTTGCCCTGAGCCACAAGGGTGCTCTGTGAGCTACTCTCCAAGGAGCTCTGCTTGTGGCTGGAGGGGGTCAGCAAAGCCCCTGCACAGCAAAAAAGCAGAAGTGCATGCCTGGAACTCTAGAACATCAGAGGTGCGTACTGCATTAGGACATACAAAGATAAAAGGGGAAGATCAAATTCCCTTCTTGAAAATATCAGCTGCTTGCTGGAGAGATGAAGAATGGGGTTTTTCCTCCATTAGGTGAATTGCAATATTGCACAGGTATTGAGATATGGATTTTTTGCCATGCTTTGAAGCTGGGTATTGGTCTGGAAGGAACAATGGTTCAAGTTGGTGTAGTAAATCATATGTACTTATAAGTAAGGTCACAGCAGGAGCTGGATATAATTTCTGCTAATGAGAGCAGGACTCCTCTGTTTGAATTTCACTCAGTGTTATTGCTTCTGACTTCGATTCAAGAGGTGGAGATATGCAATATCATACACAAGGAACAGAAGGGTGAGATGACATGGTGACACAGCGTATTTGATTAGTCAGGGGATCAGTAATTTAAATGGAAATACATGTGAAGTTAGGAAGAGGATCTCACTTTATAAAAATGTGCTCTATCAACTCTGCAGTTCTTTCACTTCTGCAATTCATATCTGCTATTCAGCATGAATGCAGTTACACAGCAAAGTAAAATGTTTCAATGTTTCATCTTCCTGTGTGGATGGCCTCTTTTTACATGCCCATTTGCATTAAAAAGAAATAAAAGATCCACTACCAACATGTGTGTGCTGCTTTGGAATGCTTTTTTGAACGCATGTTGGTCTTGTCTTTTCACAGGAATATATTGCGTGTCTGAAGCATCATTTACATTCAATGATTTAAGTGTTCGTAGTGGACTAAAGTCATCCTGCCTTACACATGACAGGCTGGCACTTGATACCATCAACACAGAATAACTCTTTGGAATTATTGCAATAATAATGTGCAGGACCACTATTGCAGCATTATTCACACAGTACTTTACAGGTAAGATATTTTATTTGTCTCTCCTTTCTGGTTAAACCTGCCTCTATTTATATTCAGGAGAGGATTTACTTTACCCACTTCTGAAATGTCATCACCTCCACACTTAATTTTATTTTGGAAGGAAATTGGACTGACAACCCTAACAACTTCTGATTATTCACAGAACAGCCCTTGTGAAGAGATTAAATGTACCAGCTTTTCCATGTTGCCCCGTCAGCACACAGCCCTTTGGGGATCTTCTCTTGATGTGAAAGTTAGCTCAGCCTCAATGCTCATTCATCCTTGACTTCTGTTTTGTTAATACCAGTTATGTTGTTGGTGATACGACGTGGACATCTTATCTCTCTCCTTCCCTCTCCAGAAACTACACTGGGAGCCTCATTTCATTTCAGTCAGGCTATAACAGAGTTCCCAAAGCACAGTGCCTGTTTTTCAGCTACTGCTGATGGGAGCTGGCATCAGAAGGCAAAATAGAGGGTGGCTGCTCTCCTATCTCTCCCCTGCACCATCTGCCCTCCAAGAGCACAGTGGATGTGCAAAGCTGAGCAGCGACCTTGGGTGGCTACCGAGAGCACCAAGTGCTCAGACACCTCTGCCTTTACAGTGCATGGGTGTCCCATGCTGAGAAAGCACTGCAGGAGCCAAGTCCTGAGGTGCTTGTCCTAACGCTTCGCAGGGAGATGTGCCTCCGCCCCGCGACCCAGCTGCTCTGCTCTTGAAGGCTATTGGTTTTTTTTCTGGTGGAAATGCAGAAATGCCAGCCATGGAACAGGAACGTTCAATTTCTGGTAGTGTCAGTGCCTACCTCAGTGGTAGCACCTGGCTTCACTGCACTGCCCTTAATATGTGTGACTGCTTGGGCCTCAGACAGGGCTTGAGATTTTCCGGCGCATCGGCAACAAACTTCCAACACAGCTGTGGGTTGTTTCCTTAGAAACAACGCAAGTGCAAACATACCCAGAGGTGCGTTTGGAAAGACAAATTCATCTCTGAAATGGATAATAACATATTTTTACTGCCTACACTGCTCTCTTCCAGGCTTTCCTTGGTCTGGACCTAATTTATTAATATGCAAAAACATAATCTTGAAACTAGGGCGCAGTGGAGCTGTTGACAAACGAAGAACTTTCTGTTCAAGCACTTTCAATGAACTACAATTAAACATCACTCTGAGTCCTCAACAGACAGATGCTGGAAGAGCTGTGTGGCAGTCAGATGTTATATGCCCATGAAATGCAATGATAATAATGACACAAGTGTCTTGTCGCACTTTTGCCTTATCACATTTTCCCCCTCTCTCTCTTTTTAAGCATTCTCAGCTGTCATTGTACCCGAACAGTAAAATCACTCCCACAGTAAAGTGCAGTATCAGAAGGCAATTCTGTTTGGAGACAGAGCACTAAGTGTGGCACATCAGCGTTCAAGCTGCAGGAGAACATTAGGCCTTGCATTAGCATTAACTACCGTGGCTAAGAGAATCTATTAGCAACAGCCTTAGCTAAGGTCAGGACACCAAGAGGAAGGAATATCAAGAAGCATTATACAAAGGACATCATTTTAAGTGCAGAGTTTCAGCCCTGTTCAGTATGAGTTCAAAGGACTGGATGGAAATAAATAACAGAAGGCTTGCTTGAGGTACCAATTCCAGGACCATTGATAGCAGTGTCAGGAAAAGTCCCCTGGGACTGATGGTGGCTTCTGCTGCACCAGTGTAAATTCAGGACAACCCCTGTGCAATTAGGAAGATTATTCAACGTACAAATGACTCTCAGAGGAGAACATAGGAAACAATAAATGAACCTGCAGAAGCAAAACACAGTTGGGAGTTGAAGACCAGTGACCAAATCAGGAGTAAGAAATAATATGAAGATTAAGGGCAATTAAGAACTGCAAGAAGTAGTCAAAGGAGTGGAGAGGCTCATTTTGTTCTCTTAAAATTTGAGTGCTGGGTGGACCATCTGAAGCCATCATGATAGCTTAGCACAACCTTGGTTGGGTGCTTGGGTGCTTAATTTCTCCCTTTACCTTGTTTGTTGGAAATCAGTGTTTCGGTCAAACTGGAG
The DNA here is from genome assembly GCA_013397115.1 of Edolisoma coerulescens. Lineage (NCBI taxonomy): Eukaryota > Metazoa > Chordata > Aves > Passeriformes > Campephagidae > Edolisoma > Edolisoma coerulescens. The sequence goes on along the minus strand of VWZW01007725.1, from coordinate 1,159,222 downwards.
GTTTAAATAAAACTCAAGTACTTGCATACCAAAGATGTGGAAAACAGCTGCTTAGCCCAAGATTACTCACAAACAGTAACTTGTAGATAGTGACTAAAAACAAGTGATCTGGCAGGAACCAAGGCCAGCGGCTGGAATCCCTAAGATAACAAGGAACCTGCCTAAGATTGTATCTTCATGCAATCAGAATCTGACTTCTTGTTTTGAGCGCTGCCTCAGAAGGGCACTGGAGCGAGAGCTGCTTCCATTTGATGTCAGTGGCATCACCCACGTGCCAGTCATGCATGATCACACTTTACTGAACTGGGACCAGGGTGGGAGCAGGCAGATAAAGCAGGGGGAGCAGCAAAATTGACACGTACCTCTGCTCTTACAGGCCTAAACCACAGAAGAGCTTTGGGGGGATGTACAGAATACACCTCTTTATGGAGACACATTACTCTCCCATTCCTCTGTGCTTATTTACTGTATATTTATTCGAAAGTGTCCCTGCTGGGAGCTGCTCCTGCATGCTCGCTCACTGTCAATTACATTGCCAGAAACACAGCAGCACCTACAGCAACGTTTCTATTGCATTACAACTATTTCCTTAAGATGACCTTGGGTCCAAGATATTTATCAGACGTGTAATAAAACAAAAAGAGGAAAAAATGACACAGCAACAGTTTGCAACGATTTGTTTGTGAAGGTGGTGTGATTTGAGCTTGCAAATTACAGGCAAGCACTTTGTACTTGCTATGATAATATAAAGCATCTCCTACTCAGAGCTCCATGTCAACTTCTGCCTCTGTCTAAATTAATGCTTCCAATTAGTCCTGTTTTATTGCGCATCCATCACAGAACATTCACTGTTTGGGCTTTGAACAGAACAAATCCATATACTGGTAATTATGAAAAAATACATTTCGTAGGACACGAATGTTCCATATTTATCAGCAGTGCCTTGGGCGCTTTACAGGCTTTTTTCCTGACTTTTTTTTAATTTCTACAGTCAGATTCATCTTTGGGTTTAGTTACTAGCTGAAGTTCAAAGGCTTTATAACTCTTTGCACTGGGTTCGGGCTCGGCTACTTCATTTTTTCAGCATGTCCCTTGAAAAATCATCAAGCTACCATGCATGTGTCCACAGCACTAACTGATCTTCCAAGCTACGTGGCACATACCATGCAGGAGGAAAAAAAATATCCAGACTTATTCCCCGAAATTACATCATATTACCTAACTTATCCAGTGCTGTTTCCAAACTTTCCCTCTTTTCATATGTGAAATCTTTGGCACATATTAAAAATGTATGTCGAATAGCTTAGAAAGGACTGAAAGGAGGGTAAAAGGGAAGAATGTACCTAAGGCACAGACCAAAATTATGGCTCCCTATAAGCCTGTGGTTTCAAGAGACATATAACTGTCACAATAATTATTTAACAGGGCTAAAACATTTCAGATTTGGAGTCAGTCCAGAGGTGATATTTCCAAAAGAGAGGAGGAGAAGGAGCGATGCAAGGCTCAACCCTGAACTGAAACAGAGGCAGTGCTGTCTCTGCTCGCTCACTGGGGTCTTGGGAGCAGCTGGACACAAACACCCTTTCACCTCTGGAGCAGCTGCTCTTGGCAGAGCACGATTAAAAGGGGAATATGATGACAATTCTCACAAGCTAGTTTAAAAATTATCCCTGAAAAAAAAAGAGATATTTATTTTTTATATGGAGTTATTGGAAAGCAAAACATCTGACACCAAGCCTTTATCTGAGCAGGAGATTTTAGCTGATTCTTTCTGCCCAGTCACTTAGACAGGGTCTCTGGAGGCACAGGGAGAGCACAACCTCCCTCAACAAGACCCTTCTGATATAAGAGGACTGTCTGCGTAGCACTGAATTATCTTAACAGCTCTATCTTGCTGCCTATGATGGAGCTTGATGTGAGTGTAGGACAGGGATGGGGAGGAAGGGGAGAGGATGCAGCTGGAGAGCTCTGCCGCGTGGTTTCTGGAATGGCAGCAAAGGAGATGTGCCCAAGGGCAGGCTGAGTCACTTCGCAGAGAGCTGCTGTGCTTCGTTGCTGCTTGAAAGGGAAAGATTTTAAATCTTGCTCCCTTTGTGGCTCCTGAACAACGGTCTGGTGGGAAAGAGAGGGCATCACAAGCTCTGGGGCCAGGCACCAGATGCACATTGCATCAGGGCTTTCCTGCTTGCTGCCATGCAGCCCATATGGGACAAAAGTCACGGGGAAAGCTTAGCAGGGATGAAAACAGCAAGTTGCATCAGAAATTCTTTAAAATCCTTTAAGTTTTAATGAAGATTCAGATCTTTTTCTACAGCAGGCTAAAACTTTTCCTGTGCGATTCCATGGAGGCTATTTAACTCTAGAGGGTGTTAATTATTCACAAAATGTGGAGGTAAAGAGCCGGAGGAACACAGCTCTCCAGCCACATGGATAGATGAATGGATGGATGGAAGAGGTTCATTTGGCTTTCCCAGCAGCAGGACCTGTGGGGTGAGCAGGTCCCACCTAACCCTTCATTTTCAGTTCCTGGCCCAGGCAACACACGTATCAACTGTCTGGCAGGCTCTGAAGAGCAACAGACCTGACCCTGAGCTCGTGTGAGTCATCTGGCCCTACCGAAACCCAAAGAGCACTGCCAAGCTGGAGCCATCCAGGGGCTGGCTCTGTAGCTGGACAGCTGCAAGGCCAAGAGCACTCCATTATTACCACACCCTCAGAGCCAGCAGTGCAGACTGCCCCCCCCAGAGCTCCAGTCTCATCTTGGCGGCACAGTCCATTACCAGGATCATGTTAGTGCATGCTTCTCTCTACACCTCCCTCCCGAGACAGTGCTGCCACTGGCCTCAAACAAATAAGCTGACTGCAAGGGGGAGGAAAGGAAAGGGAGGACACAAGCGGAATGGAGAAAGGGAATAATATTTTAATATGGTAGGACAAAATAACCAAATGTAATCTCTGTTTAAAAAAAATTTAATCACCCATTCATTCATTCATTCATTCATTCAGAGGCATGAATATGATCAACTCACCATGCACAGACTAAGAGTTGCTGGTGGCAGCTATGCAAATCCATTCCTAGCAGGCACCTTGTGGGATGCATTTACATGTCTTTCCATGATGTGTGTATGACTATGCTGAAGAGTTTTCTCTGCCCCTCCTGTGCACCCACAGGCACAGGTATGTCACAGCAGCAGTTGTGGGGGAACAGGTCTGGGCATACCACTGTTAGTTAGAATTAACACGCACATATATTTCATGTTTATATTTTGTTCATGTTTTTATCAATAAACAAATCGGAGAAGCAATCTATTGTATTTTAGGTCTTACCTCCTTTTCCAGTAAACAAATCAAGGTCTTTCATTTGTTGGAAGTTAGAAAAAGCTACTGACACAAGCTGCCCAAGGAAGGCAGTACCATGAATTAGATGGTGCATTCTGAGGTGGGTCTGAAGTGTCCACATGGCATCATCTCCATTGGGAGAAAAGATAAAAAGCCATACATTTGAGTGTCCTTGTCAGTCTCTATTACAGACCCTGAGCAAAATTACTAATTTGGAGGCATTATCTCTACATATGGCAAAATCTTCTACCATGTACACATGGCATGCAGCTTATGAATATAAAATCCATTTAAAAGGATCCCTCCTAATGCAAAGTGAAGACACAATAATATTTGCTTAACCCCAAATATATGTCATGACAACTGACACTCAGCTGAGGCATAAGAATGGAGTGCTCTGACTCCAAACCACAAGAAGTAGAATCCTTTTCAACTGGGTGGAACAGAGCCCTAGCTGACAAATTGACCTCAGCTACACCTGGAGGGCTTTGCTGAGGGACACCTCTGTCGGACTAATCAGAGAATTCTGTCAAGAGATGTCAGGGGATGGCTGGGTCATTTGTGGAGGTGTCTTTTGATGGTTTAGGAGTAGGAAGACTGGATTTCGTAACTGCTGTTCATTTGCAGTTTCCCTGATACAGCACGTGACAATCCAATAAAGGCAGGAGCTGAAAAAATCCACTTTCTGTAAATATGTTATGGGTTTAAGGGGTTTTAATATGTCTGTTCCCTTTAATGATTTGCAGTCTACAGTGGTTTTTCTTAGGTCAAGAAGCTTATTTGAAGATGAAGGGGCAGATTTGGTGGAATTTTATGTGGAATTTCACGCAAGTGCTCAGCTTGACAGAAACAACAAAATTCACCCAATGAAAAACCCAAGTCAAAGGCTGATTCAAACTTACTCAATGGATTTATGTGACTGATCCCTCAATACTTTGATGAGGTGTAATCCATACCTGTGTTCTGGGTTTCTAAAAATTGAAAGTTTATCTCTCTCTACTGCCACCAACATGTTGAGTCAAAGCCCCAAAACAACACTTGAATTCCAGCACTAACTCTTCACTACTCCCTGGAATGGGTTAAGATACTAGGGAGACCTCTGCAGATAGCAGCCTTAGAGAATTGCTCTGAAGAAAAAAAGGAAGAAGGAAGAACAAAGGAGACACCTCAAGACAGGGAGTAGGGAGAAAGACAGAGGAAGCAAAAAGGGGAACAGAATAAAGTAAGAATGGAAGATGGCCTATTTTCTTACCAAGCAATACTGGATATAAGAAATATATTCAGAATAAATAATGTTATCTGAAAAAGTTAATTGCTATATATGGCAAAATCCTCTTTCTGATCATTGCACAAACCTCCCACTGACATGGCTGAGATATTTACTCCTTGCTGAATGAACATTATTTATACTTTGGCCCATAGTTTGGCATCAGAGCTGGAACTGGACCTTTCATGCAGAATAAATCTGACATTCCTCCCTTCAACCGCCGTTTAACATTCTAGGAAAAATGAAATTCTTCATCAATATGTACAAACTGTGCCAGGATGAGCTCTGGCCTCGGACTGGCATTTCAGTAGGGCTGTGCTGCAGTATTTCAAAGCAAAATTTGGCCTTCGATTCTAATTGCTCCCAACTCTAGAAATATTGAATTGATTTTCTTCAGACATGAACTGTTTTCTCCTTCATCACCGAGGTCTATAAAACAAGCTGGGTTCAAATTTCCTAGCGTCAGCTCTTCTTGAGTTATGAGGTCAGAGAAGCTGCAACCGGAACAAATAGGAATAGCTGGTTTCTCTTCACGCCCACATATCATAAAAACAGCCAGGCTGCTTTTGCTGAGAGTTCTCAAAATATTCACCTTTAGACTGAGCCAAGCCTGAAAGGTACACTGCTACCCCTCAAGGAACTTTCTTGAGAAAATTAGGAACAAGTGAAAACTGGGGAAGAGCCTGGAAAAAGAAACTGATCTGAAGCAGTAACAGTGGTTTTGTTTCCACAGAAGTAATTAATTCCCACACCTCCATCATAAATTAGCTTTGGAAGAACCTACATGCTCCTGAGTGGGACTGTGGCTTTCTTCTTTCCTGGAAGAGACATTTTTGCTCTTAGCATCAGATAATCATAGGCTGTTTAGGGAAATTTTAATCTGTTCCTTATATCTCGCAGACAGGAACCCTGCCACGATGACTATTGGGAACGTGTGTAGGACTTCCCCCAGATCCTTGCTCACCGCCTGCTTTGGCAGCCCCATCTTTCAAGCTGAACCTTGCACCCCAGACCATGGCCAGAACCACGCTCACAAAGCCTGCCCAGGGGTTTTATCATCATCTGATATATTTATTGCTTTCACATTGACACACGTTGGTCGGATGAGGAGCCTTCTCCATGTTAGGCATTGCAGGGACACTGTAGCCATCCGGTTATTCTCCGAGGAATACTTGTACCCATGCTTGTCTTCTGCAGCTTTGATAGAACAAATGAGATTTTTAAAGTCCAAGCCACTGGAAGTAAAACCCCCAACTCCAAATGCTCATATCAGAAGGAGGAATTTGAGTTGGGTGATTAAAAACCAACTTCTTTTGTTTCATATAAGATACAGACAAATAAAAAAGCCGAATTACTTCTAGTCCCTTTTTAGCTAAAAATTATTTGCACTTGAAAACCTTCTGACCAGCCTAAGTGCATGCACATCCTTAGCCGAAAGCAGTGGTTATGAAACACCATGTAACTACCCCGTCTCACATGTCATTCCCTGGGACAGGGAATCTCTAGTACAGCATGAAGACACTGAGGACATCACGCGGGGCCAGCATGTGAAAACATGTTATTACTCAGTTGTCACGCTGTCAAAAGCTGCAACTACTCACTGCTCTAGTGAGCCATGAATGACTTGTTTTGCTCCTGTTCAAGCTCTCCTGGCAAATATAGAAATACTGAGACACAAATGCCCATGTCTTGATCACCAGAAGGAAGGGTAACTGAGATGCTGAAATACATTTTTTATGGTGATGAAGGGCAAGTGCTGTGGGCAGAAGACAGCTGTTTCTCAAGGACCCAGGTACCTGCTCTGCCATTTTTGCCTCATGCTCCTAGGACAAAAAGCCTGCATAGTCCACCTGTGCCACCAGGCTTCCTTGTCAGGTTCAATCTCACCCTGGTGCTCTGACGATGATCAGGGCAAAACAAGACACCAGGGGAAGCAGGATCTGCCTGTCCATGAGGCACCTGCAATGCACTAAAATCACAGGGGTTACAGAAACAGAGCTGAGGGCAAATTTGGACCCATTATCTTCTGGCTGTTTTGAGAAACCAAGTGTAATAATAGTGAAGCTGTTCCTCTTTAGAAATAGGTTTCAGTGTTTGCATATTTATGGGGATTTGCTCCCTAAGGTGCATCACACAACTCCCATTTAGCTAAAGTGGGTGACATGGGAATGCTGAAAGGTGGAGAGACAAATTATAGATTTGCCACTCAGACTTTCAGTGAGCATACAGCATTCTTATTTAAAAATAATAGGATAGTGGTAGTTATAAACCATCTGCAACTCAGCATTCAGGAAAACAGGAAAATTTGATTAGAAAAACATTTCAGACCCTGCAAATAATGATACACGGCAACAGCAACAACGATTTTGTTGTACTGCATATGAAACAAGTTACACTGGTGATCAGGTGACCCTGTGTTTCTCCCTGCCTTTCCAAAGGGCAGGTGACTTAGCATAGGCTCAGCTGCCTGGGACGTGCATGTAGAGTAGATGTGTTCTGGCCAGAACTAATCCTGGAGCATGCTCTTGCTGTCCATACTGCAAAAATGAGAGTACAGGGCTGATGTCTGCACCATACTGATGCATCATTCAGGGTTAATTAATTTTATGGATCCACTTCCTGAACATGTAGTTAATGAGCCCAGAAACTATAAGCACCAAGCCTCAAGCGTGCCCTGTTGCATCGCTAGACAGGTGACTGAGAACAGCCAGGCTTGGACATGTGAATGTTTCTGCTTTCCTCCAAAAGGAACCTAAAGGCTGCATGCAAAGAACATCAGGGAACACATGGAAAGTCACCCAAGCCTTGACATCAGTCATGCTGCCCTGCCCATCCCTGCCTTTCCAGGAGCTGCCAAAGGAACCCTCTTACGAAGCTGCAGAAGGGCTGTCTGCAGCTCCTGGGAGCGCAAGGACAGAGCCTGTTGTGTCCCCATGGTGTCCTGTCCTCTTCCCACTCACAGTGGGGCAGGACACAGCTGATCCAGCCTGCTTGTGCCTCACTCTGACCCTGCCATGAACAGAGCAGGGGATAAATAAAGGGTCTTATTTTGGGGTGCTGCAAGCAGGTGGCTTTGTAAGAATGTAATAACAGATCTATTTGTCTGTCTATCTATCTATCTATCTATCTATCTATCTATCTATCATCTATCTCATATACTTTTTAATGTCTTTCTAGACATAAAAATAAGAAGTATATTATATATACACCACTATGTTGTTACAGTAGTTCAAAGCATTTGATGCCAAATTTCACTGTTGCATTGCATAGCCAGACATCCTCCAGTTGATCCAAAATACTTTGATTTAAGTATTTTGTGGAGAGAGAGGTTCACAGGCAGCATCTTTCTGGAGCTGCCCTCACACACAGGAACAACAGCAGCCAAAGAGGAGGGCACAGTGGCATGGCAAACCAACCTCCCCCAGGTTTCTGTTCCATTTCTGTCTTCTAAAAGGTCGGAGCCCCTGCTGACGAGCTTGCTACTGAGTGATAGCTGGGATGGAAATTAAATAGCTGGAATATTTGCCTGCATGTACAGAGAGGGGCAGATAGGGAGGGGGAAGCAGTTGATATACAGCAGTTGTGTAAAGCAGTAAATATTAGCATCAATTTTGCTCATCTCAACTGCACATTCATTACGGTTTTCCACATACCAAATCCATAAGTCTGTATGTGCTGAGCCAGGGGCTTGCCACAGCAAACAGCAAATAATGAATGATGTATCATCTCTCTTATAATGGATTGGTTATTTCAACCTTGATGTGATTAAATAAATGACAGCAATTTTGCTAATACATGTGTTTTCTGCTCTCCCCCTCCTTTCAAATAGGGCAAAAAGGTGTCCTTTAACATTTAGAGCCATGGAAGAACACAATATGCATGATGGTAAGTGACTAAAATGTAGTATGCCATAAACTAAGTACCATCTGGTTTGAAAGGAAGCTGATATGAGGTATAAAGAAGGTATTTTGCACAAGACAGAGGCAATAAATCTAGAGTTTGCTGGAGGATTTAGACCCAACTGGAAATAAATCCATTGCAAATATTTTTGAAGTATTGTATAGATACATTAAGAAAGGATTCTGTCACTGAGCTGAAAGTTGTTCTGGTTCATCTGGTGATATTACAGTTTTGCTGGTCAAATACTGATCATATCAGTCAGTATCCTATTTCAGATTGATGGTGGGAAATGTATGGCATGAGCAGTGCATTGCATGAACAAGGTTTCTATATTCTCCATTAAAATACAGTACCCCATTCAATAGCAAAGGATTGCTGTCGCTGTTGTACTGGGGACGGCAAGAAATGACATGAGTCTGATCTAGGAAGAAAAGGAATTATTTATTATTTACAGACTCATTTATACATCTTAGTTTGCCTGAATGGCACAAGGCCATTGGTCTCCGACCATCTACCTCCAAGAACGATTGGCCAAATTTCACAACACCCATTTCAAAACACCTCCCCAGTCAACATCACAACAATACTGCATAACAATCCTGCATCTGCAAGACAAAGGGATTGGTCCACACAAACCTCCAACTGCCCTCGGCCAGTGCCTGCACGAAAGCAAGGACTTTTGCACAGACAGTGGCAGAAAGCTGGAAAATCTCCCTGTGACCAAGCTTTCAGCATCCACAGATTGCGATAAAGAAGAAACTGGATGGGTGCATCACATGCCTCTTCCTTCCCTATGCTCTGCTTGTCCATGCTCTGCTTGTTCATGAGGCCAAGCTGTGCCAAATAAACTGGAAAAAGGAGCCAGAAGCAAGTTTTCATCAGCCTAAGCCCACTACCAGCACGTAGCAACTGAGAGCCCTTGTCCCAAGGAGCTCAGAGCAATACCACCAAATTCAGCCTGCACAAACCCAGGAGAAGCAGGTGCAGCTGGAGACTCCAGAGTTCAGTTCAGGGCTGGAAATGCAAATTCTTAGAATGACATAAACTCACATTAAAAAAGATTTGTGTTTGTTCAAGGCAAGATGCGAAGATTCAAGGTCTGATCCTGAGGCCACTGCCATCAGTGGAAGGATTTCCACCAATCTAAAGTGGCTTTAGATAACACCTTTAGCTTGGCTCTCATTTTGTACAAGCTCCTGTGCCCTACTCAGTCCCCACAGAATGGCAGAGGCCCTGCACTGCTCTAATCCTTGGCAGGAGGATAAGATCATGCTGGGAACTCAAATAACTCCCGCGGTGTGAGGACAGCTCTGCCCTTCAGTAGGGCTGGATGCTAAGCCAGCTGTTAAACACTGCCTGCAGCCAGCTGCACAACGTCCATCTGCTGCGTATCTCATCCCTCAGAGAAGAGGCACCACCTCTTCTGAGATATGGCAGCTCCCCCTTCTTTTTGCTGGATTGGACATGGCAGTCTCTGCCACCCCAAGGCTTCTCGACCCTCAGCACTCTTGTTGCTTGTCGGGGCTCCCAGTCCTCAAAGACCAAACAGACTGTATCCAGCAGTGGTGGGAATTGCTCCTGATGTTTATAATCCCAAATATTACTGTTTTACACCCCAGATCTCTCTTTTCCCTGATGAATGCTGACTAGTCTCTTTCCCTTCTGCCACTTTGCTTAAGTCACATTTGCCCTTAGAGAAAAATGTGGCAGAGTCATGAACAGGAATGGAAAGCTCTGTCATCTGGAGAGACTAGGATGCAACGTGATTACCATATTAACCAACTCACTGCCCTTTGGATACTTGGCCCACATCCAGCACAGTGACATCAATACAGTGCTCTGGGCACACGCTGCAAGTCACCAGATTGTACCAAAATGCCAAGCAGCGTCCTGGAGGCTGCAGGGTTCTCAGGAGCTGATCAGCAAAGTGCTGCACATCTGGCTCTATCCACGCACCCTCAGCAGCACTGTGTGGGAGCAGCAGCACTGCTCACCCACCCTCTTGGAAACACATCGAAACCATCACACAAACACATTGGGGCAAGCAGACCAAGGCATACCCTTCACAATTTTCTACAGCAAAGATTAGGTGCAATAAGACCAAACATTAAATGGACATGTGGCCTTGCCTTGCTAATAGAGAGCTTCTTCTTGGGGATTTCTAAGATCTTCCACAGAAATTCAAGTATTTCAGGCAGCCTTGTGTGCTTTTGCTCGGTAAACCGAGGATTTGCAGCCATATAGGCCACCGGAGCCCTAGTAGCCCTGGTTCCCAGCAGGGGCTGATGAAATGCTGATGAAATTCTGGCACCTGTCTGCAAGCTACTGAGATGTGACCCACCTGTGGTGGGTAAAGGCACAGACTGAACCCCCTCCTCCAGCACTGCGCTCCCAGGTATACCACATTCCTGGTGCAGTCACACATGAGCTGGTCCAGAGCCCGATCCCAGGCATTGTGTGGCAAACCCAGAGTCAGGACTTTGCTTTCAGTGGCTTCCTCAGACTTGGTAGCAGCACAGCCACAACCAGTCTTGCTCTTTTAGCAAATGAAGATTCATTTTGTTGCCAGATGAAGAACTGTTTGCTCAGCTGCTAGGGAAAAGACAATGATTATTTTGCAAAACCATCAGCCTGGGAAACCGCACAGTGAGGAGGATCATGTTAAACATTAACCAAGGAGAGGGACAGGAAAATACACTTTGTTGATCAAGGGTCTCCAAAGTAATGAACTAGACTAGCTGTGCCACCTCAGCTCCATATTTGGGAAGTAATGTCGACTTCATCAGGCAGTGAACTACAGCTTTAGGGTTGGTGACCACCAAAGCCCACCAGAGAGACCCCAGGGACAAGAGAACACACGTGCTGATGTGGGAGGAAATGTGCTGATGGCTCAGAGGAAGTGATTATCATTCTGGGAAATCAATGAATATGTATGTAAACTATAGTATATAAACACGAGCCTTTTCTGTACTCAGCATGGGTGATATTTTGGTGGAAATATCCCATTGCACATCTGGCACCAGATAAAGAATGCCTGCTTCTTAATGCCACATTGGTGTTAAGGAGTTCTATTTTATGGATTTTTGGTAACAGTTTCCTATCCAGTCTATCTTTTGTCTTCTGCCTAATCCATCACTGAAGTTACCAAGCTGAATTTCCATGGCAACAGACTGTGAGGTCAGAGAGAAAGTACTAGGCAGGATCAAGCATCTGAAGTGGAATTGTGAAAGGGAAAGAACAAAACTACTTAGAAAAATTAACAGTCATAATAGAGGGAATAAGGAAAAAAAAAGGACAGGTCAGATAATCTACTCCTAGTTTAAAGACTCCTTTTGGTTTCTGACAAAGCTGTCACCAGTGAATACACTCTCTCATACACACAGAAACCCAGTTTGTCTCTTTGCTTTCTTTGAAGTCAACAGCAACTCCAGGAGGTGCAAAATATGGTCATCCAAGGAATTGCAGGCGAATTCCCAGTCATCAGGAAAATTTCTTGGTATCTACCTCTTCTCATTTAGTGAGAGCCCACCACATATTTTCACAAGCCTCTATTGAAAGAACATCTCCACCTCCACATATGGTGGGACAGACATGGAGACTTTAAACACTTTTTTCCTAACAGAGAACACGTCAATGCGTTTTTCCTTCAATCATCTTCTCAAAGGTGTAGTGACTACAGCCTAAAGCCATGTTTAATTAGATGTCAGTTGTTTGCTCCCTAATGCAGGCTCCTACCTCATGACCAGGTGCTCCCAAGAGACCACCCGGCAGTGCCCCGAACATCCACATCACACACTCTGTAGAGACAATGGAGTCAGTGGGGTGAGCCGAAAGATGGATGGCACTTCAGTGAGGGTGAGTGACGGGGGAGCGAGGTGGGAATGCAGATGTCTCCCAGGGATGCTGGCATCCTTTGGGGTCAGATAAATTGTCACACAGGAGGTTGTGTTGTTGTAGGAAGGCTGGCAGTTTTCTCCTATTTTTAATAGGGTCTCCTGCTGTGCCTGAAATGCCATCACTGATGTGGGCCCCGTCATATCACAGCAGCCACACGAGGCTGGTGCTGACACTGTCTCCAACCCAGTACCCTCCCTTTCCTTTAAGCAACACCATACATTATCCACATTTGTTACCACCTCCCTCTTCCAGGCGATGATCTAGGACCTGCAGTTCTTCAGAGAAATCCAATTAGCGACGTTGTGCAAGCCCCTCTTCAGAGGAAAGCCGCTGATTCATTAAGCTACAGGCTTGCTGCCTTTACCCAAGGAACACAGCACACGTTTCCCCCTGGCAATGCTCCCTCCCACGCAATCCGCACGTGCTGCACATCAGAGGAGACAAGAGGCTTTAGGGTCTCTGCGTTCTCCACCCGCAGGGGATTTTTCTCCCTTATTCAGGAAAGATAGAGGAGGCAGGCAGTGTCAGACCCTGAAAACATTCTAGTGATGTTTGGAGGGGAGGGAGGCAGATATGGAGAGAAACCTCTAGTGCCTATCTGGGATTTATAATGTGGCTTAAATTACTGCTTTTTTTCCACTGCTTGATCTGAAAGCGTATTTGAGTCAATCTGAATATCAAAGAAATTCAGAAAGGCAGTGGGGCAAGGAGTAGGGCAGAGACTGAAAGGAAAATAAAGAAACCAGGGAGATGGTACAGAGATGATATTGCAGACAGACCAGATTAAAACATGAAAAAAAGAGGTGACCAGCCTGGCCAGCAGGCAAAACTGCTCAATACAAATACACTCCCCCCCCCCCCCCCCTTAATTTTCTCAGACGTTTTATGGGTTATTCATAGGCCACACATATTCTCTTTGAAGAAAAGGGTTTCTGACAGTGGGTGACAGAAGAGCTGTGATACAGTTTTACACCAAAGGACTATGGAGCAAGCCCTGCTTAAGACAGTTCCTTGGATCCACATTAGAATAAATCTAGAGCTTGACCTGGGTCCTGGGGATATACATTTAGTGCACTTGGCCAGATAAAAGCATAAACACAACCTATCAGATTAAATGGCCTTCTGCAACCCTGAAAACTGAAGGGGAATGTACATGTACATGGTGGGACAGAGCAGAGCTACTGAGGCTTTCCAGCCTTCTTCATGTGGCTTCTCCATGTGGAGGAGGAACCCATTAATCTCCTTAAAAAAGAGCAGGAAAAGAATGTCCACAGCCCCTCTGCAAAAGGACCACATGGAAGAGCTAACCATGCCTGAAACAGCAAACCACCATTGCTTTTACTGTTTTGACTTTTTACCAGGAAAATACGTGTTGTCCATAATGCCAGGAGAAGTCTAGAAGGTATTAAGAGAGAACATGTCAGCTCCACAGCATGTTCCCCATCACTCTGATTCTATAGAAGTCCTTCCCTAGGCCACAAAACCAGCTCTCACACATGAATAACGACCATAGCCCATGTTTCACATCTAGGGATTCCTCAGCAATGAAGGACAGCATTGCCAGAAACGGGATGACTTTTTGAAAGCCTTATTACCATTGGCTTAAAGGGAGTAGGAGACACTTGCCGCAGTAAAATTTTATCCATGCATTTTACATGTCCATGTGTATAAACATATCTGTGTGCACATACGTACATACACGTACGCACAAACCTGTAATTGGTATTTTCACACTCAGAAGTTCTTACACTGCCCCTACAATGTAATTATTATTCAATTAATTAAAATGTTTTGCTGTCTTGAATTTTAAGACAGTACATATGGTGGCTTGTATTACTGGAGAATAAAATAATCAGCCTTTGTTTAACTCAGAGCTAAGATCCCTCTCACTTTTCCCCACCTGCCATTTTGAGGATTAGCTTTTCTGTGATTTCCTTCCCTCCCTTATTGATATTGAAATATTCTTACTTCCGATTCTTCTTTCACTGCTCCTATTGTTTTCACACATTTTCTTCACATGGTCCCAAGTACTTACTGTTTTTATAATTTACACATTTTCACCCATCTATAAATTGGCTCTCATAAAAGCCAGTCTGAATTGGATTTTGATTAAAAAAGACAACAATGTCATTTTTTCCATCCAGCTTTCAGACTGGTTTTGCAATGAGCCAGTTAACGAAATCTTGACTTGTTTTTCTGCAGTTTACAGGTTGGACTATAGCTGCATTTGGGGGGCCTTTTTCTGCCTCTCTGTTTTGTTGAGAATCTACTCCAAACTTGGCAGCTATTGAAAAGTTGCGCGCTCTTCTCACAATTTGTCATCTTCCATCCTTACTCAGGCATTCAATTTGGCTACTTCTTAAGGCTTAAAATTAACATGTTATTATTGTCTCTGAAGACCCTTCAGACTTTGACTCCTACCTATTGGAGAAATTTTGATTTCTGTTTATGTACTTGCTCATAATTTGGGTTCTGTTTCCAATCTGTCACTTGCTAAACCATCTGTGCCATCTGGAATATGCCTGGCCCCAATTTGGTGGAATTCTCTTCCTTATGAAATTCATGAGATGCAGCCTGCAGATGCTTTCACTGCTTCTCTGACAAATTTACTTAATTTGGCAGCTTTGAGGTTTGCATTTTTGTCAGTTTCTAGGCATGCATCTTGTTCTTATTATTGTGCCATAGATGGTAGAGGTATATCCAACACAGATACATATGGCACACGAGAATCCTTCCAGTTTCAACAGCTTTGACATACAAGTGAACACAAAGATTTGGATACCCAAGATCCTTATGAGCCATTTTTTCCTCTAGTACACCATAAAGTCACAGGCACTTGAGAGAGCAAGGATAAGGTAAGAAATCCATAGTGGCACAGAAGGTCACTATCAGGTTTATATTCCAGTGCTGCTGCAGATAACAGCATCTAGGAAGAAGGGGATTAGCCAAGACACTGTCTCAAATATTGCACTAAGATGAAACCACATCTTTGCCACCAGTAGATAAACTCTTCTGTTTGTGACAATTTTTAGCTTCTGAGAGACAAAAACATCCCAAGGATCAGATTTTGGTGCTTTCCAAAACAACTAGGTGGGTTCAGTAGGCTCACAAAGACTGATGAAACTGGTCAGACTTTTAAAGGATTGATTATCTAAATGATCCCCGGCTAACCAGAATACGCTGCCTCAACCATAGGTAAAATGAAGGCAAACAGGGCCTGTGTTCAAAATTTGATGTTATGAAGGTTACTCACTTCTCAATGTCCAGAATGAAATAACTTACAAGAAAAAAATCTCACTTTTTTATTTGCTATCTCCTTTTCTGAACCAAATTCAGCTCCTAGGAACTAATGTGTCGAGGTACAATGAGGAAAAAATTTGGTCCAAAGACCACAGGTCTAACAAAATGGCCCAAACTGGAAACGTATTAGATTTTATGTGAGAGAAAAATGAACTTTTCCATAAGTTTTCTCCCACATCTATTCAAACTGTGAATTCCTAGACAGAGATCACCAAATGTGAACACGTAAAGTTCAGTATGTTAACATGTAGTCTAGTACCTTACAAAAGGGAGCTCCTTTCCAGGGGGTAATCCCTCCCCAGCAGAAGTAATTTGGAGAAAATGAGAAAACCCAGGTAATGAAGAACTCCTGAAGCCAGATGGTACCCAAGTCCATCCTGCTGTGCTTACCTGTTTTTCTCTGTCACTCCCCCATGGCTGCTGGGGCTCAATTAGCTTCATACTACAGCATTAGACAAAAGTTTTGATGGTTGGCATTAATCCTGCTAGACTGTCATCAGAAAATATTCGAAGTGAGCAGGTGGTCAGGGAGGATCCCTACTGAACCAGCTTGTGCTCTACATTGAGAATGAGAGAGGACAACATTCACAGCAACCTCCAGCAAATAATTTCCTTACAGCTATCAACATTGCCACGTGTTTTGTGCGGCAATAGCAGATCTTTGGAAAAAACCCAGTACAGTTGGATAACAGCAAATAGAGAAAAGGAAAATAAACAGCCTTTGCTGGCTATGTTCTCTTCCTCAGTGTAAGGAGTCATTTTGCATTATTAAACAGCAAACCCAACTGCCATGGCTTGAAGCTCTCACTAAGATCAGATGATCAACCCGACACCAGGTTGTGGAGGTGTTACTGTATTTCCGTGTCCTAACTTTACTTCAGATACATTGTTACTGTGATTACTGTTGTGTTTAGTAATGATAAACCACACACAGTAAGGCTAAAAGGTGCTATCTGAATTTATATTTGTTCATGTCATTAGTGTAAAATACTCCTTTGGAAGACCCAAAGCGCTGTGGTTGGGATTGATGCTAATGGGCAGCATCCCAGCAGGAAAACGATGCTTGCTTCATCAAGATGCTGGAAGGAGTTTGTCTGCTAGCCAAAATCTCTCTCCTACTATTTATAAAGCAGCATCTCACTGAACTACCCTGCTTTTTACAGCTCATTACTGACCAGTCTTTTAAAGGGATTGGCTGCTGTTCAATTTCATGGCTTCAGAGTTGCAGAAAAACACCTTTCAGGGTGTCTAGCCTTCCCTACAATTTCATGGCTACTCAGTGTGCTAGGTAATATTTCACTAAGTCTCTCGCTCAGAAACACCCAGTTCATTGCTGCTGTGTCAATCCATAGTGAACAGAAAATCCACCTATCTCGTGTACTGCAAGAAATTAGAACTGTGGCTGTATATCATTCCTGCAAAGTTGTTTGAGTCATGATTTTAAACATGATACGTTTTTCGGTGGATTCAGCACTTGGTCCCTGAGTAATGCAGTCTATAAATGGAAAGTGCCTTTAGAAGATGACATTTTTATTCCTTATTGTCCTCAATCAGTGTTGCTATAATTTCAAAACAAAGCTGGTAACTCTGCTGTTCACCGCAAACTAAGATTGTGGTGATAGGAATCACATTTTTTGTGTTGTAACTTTTTAATTCTCCTAACAGTTTTTATGATTCACTTCAAATAATGGATCTCCCTTGTGTACTCATATTTTCACTTTTGATTGTAGGCAATTAATTTTTATTACCATAAAAAAGCCTTCTGAAACTCTTTTACTGTGAAGTTGCTTTATTTATCTAGTCATTAGCCTGTGATGAAAGTGACACCTCTAACAGCTCAGTCAAAAACCTTCCAGTGGCAACATACACAGATCTGCTGCGATGCATTAATCTTTTATTAGATTACAGTTATTGTAAAAGCTGGCATTCAATTGTTTAATAGGTTTTCTTAATTCTAATCTTCTACACTCTAAAAAATAGCTAGAGGTAGATGCTAACAAAGGTCTGAGGCTCTACTGCAGTTGAATGGTTTCCTAGGCATGAACTGGTAATTACTTACAGGCTTTTTAGAAATTAAAAATCCTTTTATTTCATTTCCAGTCAACACCATCAACATTTTAATAAAACATTTACGAATTACTGAGAGCAACAAACTATTTCTTGAATGAATTGCAAAACTCAGTTAATAAAGGTGTCGACGGCTCCCAGAAGCTTATGCTGGCCACCAACAATTTCTGCCACACCTCTGGCAGGAAGGAGTTTATTTGAATTCACAAGGTAGTTTTGAAAGAAAAGAAAATACACATCCTTTTGAGGTACCTCTCAGCTGCAGATAAAGACTGTCCTGACTTCTGTGAGAGCCGGTGAGAACCATTTATAATCTGCCTGACTCACATCAGCATTGAAACACCTAATACAATTAGTTCCACCCTTACAAGATGGAAATTTTGTTTGTGAGAGCATGTTTTACTTGAGAATGCATGTTGTTTCTGGGTGGACTCCATCCTGGGCTTAAGGTCTCAGCACCAGGTGGGACTTAGAGTGGGTGAATTAAAAATCTGTGCTGTGGCCTGCTGGGAGCGTAAATTCAGGAGTATCTTTTTGTGGCCTTGGTAGCTGCCGCAACAATAAAATATTTTTGCTTATTCACAGTTTACAAATTTTAGTTAACAGTCTCGTGTACTGCAGCAGGAACACAAAAGGACACTAGCCTTGTAACTGTGGAAAACATAGTAAAAAAACCCCAAGGAAAACAGATTATAATTTCATAGAACAGAATATGTTAAGGACTGAAAAAGAATGCTGATTCCTGAGGAATTCGCCAATTTTCTTTTCAAGCTTCTTTCTAATGCACTTACAAATGCAGAAATTGTTCTAATGCTCTTTAGGTCATAAAAAGCAAATTGGTAGGGTAAGAACTGTTTTTCCTTGTCGAGTTGGGCACCCTACCTAGTTACAGAAATGAAGACAGTCTGCTTCCTTCTCACCATGCTATCATGATCAAAGGAACTGAATGCAAAAATTTCCCCCACTGGAACATGCTGCTATTCAAAGCCCTTTGTAGGCACCTCACAGCAAAACACGAGTGTCTGGTACGAGATGAAAAGAGAGAGCGCATGTATTTATTTATTCAGGATGGCATTTTGCAGCCCCCAAAGAAATGTAAGTATGCATGTATGCATGCATGTACATCTGTAAATGGGGGTCAATAAGGAGGAGAGAGCTGTCAATGGGGCTCTCTCTCTCCCCTGGGCAAAACTCCAGACTTGAAAAGGACTCACAGCCTGCCACCGGCTCCTGGTGAGGCTCTACCACCCCTTCCTCTGTTACCAGGCAACATTATCAGCGATGCTGCACATGTGCACTGGACATTAATTACCACTTTCTGCTCACTGTTTGTATTTTCATTTATGCATTTTCCTTTAGAATCATGAGGCATTCTTGAGTGAATAAGATCTTCATTTAAAGGATGTCTGCACCCACAAGCCAACTGGCCCAGTGGGTAAAACGTGCCCCAGTTCAGGGAAAGAGGACAATGCCTCTGCTCCTGCTCAGCTCCAGACACCCTGGATGCAGCCTTGGCCCCAGTGCGGCTGGGAACAGCTGTGCCACCATTGCCTGCAACCCAGGGCTTCCTGGCACTGGCTCTCCTGGCTGCCACCCACTGTGGCAGGTGTTTATTATGTCAAGGAATTAAACCTTCAATCCCCCAAATATGAGTTGCATTGGGATAAGTGGCAATTTTACCTCAGCTGAGTATTTCAGCATGTGAATGTGTCACCATCCAGATAGCTAAGGTGTGATTTTGTCTGGCTTTGTAAAAACAGATGTCAAGAATTGGACACGTGAAAAGGCAGGCAATAGTTAGATAGTTATTGAGTATATGCTGCAGAGAGTGCCTGATGATCTATCCTCCCATGCAGGAGAGACAGGCACTTGAGGAACAGGAATGGTGTCTATACAGGAACACCTCGTTCCTTAACTCTGATACATGAAAAGGCTGTTATTCAAACCAGAGATATGGGCAGGAGACGCCAGGGCTTGGGTGAAGTGCACGGTGCCTCCTGCCATGCAACACAGAGCCACAGCACTGGCTACTCCTTTGCATCCAGCCCAGAAACCTCATTTCTCAGCTCCTGTCTTGAGGCCTGTTTTCTGCCAGCTTTATTTGCACACTGCTGTTTCAGGGAGAAGCACTGGCGAGTAATGGAAATCCCGCTGGTGTGGGTGGGCAGCACAGAGCTCGGGGAATAGTGGCACGGAGCTAACCCTGCCTGTGGCAGGCACTGGCAGGGGGCTGCAGGCAGGAACACATGGCCACCACCTGGCCTCCTCCACTACCCTGCACAAATCTACATGCTGAACAGAAACTCTGCGCACAAAGAGACTACAGTGTATGAAGAAAAATGTGGGGAAAAAAAGGAAATGAACTTGACAGCCACATCCACCAACCTCTTTTCTGGATATGGATGCCTCAATTTCCAAGCATTAGTGTCAGAAACGTCAGAGCACTCTGATTTTGAGCAGGCTGCCACTACCTGTCCTCTAAGAACTTACTCCCCAACCTTCATTTTGCTTTAGATTGAAATGCCCCAAATCATTAGTCACATTTAAAAAGCAGGTAAGATTTTACTGTAGGAGACTCTCAGCACCATAAGCAGCATCCCTTTTTTGCTTCAGAAACACTCTTCCATCATTCCTCCATGCCAGTGTAGTCTCTGCGTCCGCAGGCAGCCTGTGCTCTCTCTCCAGCCACACATATAATAGATGTAAAAATGTTCCAGAACACAAATGACATGATTTCAGAAAGGGAAAATCATCTATCTGTCATTACCTTGCCTCTGGTTTTACTACAGTGACACAATACTTTCAGTCTCTTACAAGAACCTCCAAGAACGAGTTTAAGGTATATGGCTCTTTTAATCCCCATAAATCTGGAATCACCCTAATTACCAAGAAGAGATATCATTAAAAAGGAATGACTGTGAAACTATCTTCTCAGTGTCACTGTCACTACATTGACAATTTAATTAAAAGTGCTGTGAGTTTAGTTTGTATCAATAAGGAAGATACAGAATTTTAAAAATTCTTTGCCTGCTCTTATCAAAATGTGTCTCGGTGCTGCTACTAAGAAAATACATCAGTTGAAAGATTTTATCTTTCTTGAAGACACATGAATATCTCAAAAGAAAATCCTCATCTTCATATGGGATCTGCATGCCAGCATATAAATGGAATCAACTAGAAATAACATCTTTACTGCAAAAAACATGACCCTGAGTATATGAAGGTCATGTTCATTATACAACAGTCCACATTTTTTGTCCTATGCTTTGCTGCCTGACATAGAAAGTTAAGAGATATGTGAGGTAATTAGAAGGCAACCAAAGAAAAGACTAATCATAAATTTATTGTACCATTTTTTGTCAGCTGAAGTCTGCTTTGACTCTGGTCTCATACACTCAAGTGTAAGTCTGGAGCAGCTGCTTTGGCACCTATGGAGTTAGAGGAACCAAGTGCTTACCCATTGAAAGCTGATGCTGCTCTCCTTCACAGATGAAAAACTGAGGAAACTGCTTCAGTGAGTTCTGCCACATTTTGTGAATTTCTTCAAACATGGAATCAGCCTCAGTGAAAATCCCTGCTTCACTGTTTAATAAAAATACGTTTCTAACCCACGTGAGCCCTTAATGCTTCAATATTGAAAAGCAACTACATGAACCCCAAAAGCACTTTCTAATCTCATATTATTTAAGCCAATTTCAGAATTTCGTGGAGCCTGACTAATGACTTTCAAGCACTTAGGACTGCAATAACTCCAGCTGGGGATGTGATATCCACTTATTTTATTTACTAAATTACTTTATAACAACTACTCGTCTTTTCACATGTCTGATCCTTGACATCTGGTTTGACAAAAGCAGAGCCAAAGCCCATTGCAGTGGGAAGGCTGTGGCACTCACTTCAGCCTGACCCTCTGCAGGTATTTTTTCGATCTAGACACAGAGCACTGACAATATCCTGCCTTCACAAAGCACAGCTTAAGATGACTGTAAGACACACTTGGTCCAGGGCAGCAAAATACTGACAGAGCAAAGGAAAGGCCAAGCAGTGACGAGAAAAGCCATCTCTGAAGTCAAAGATGTTGAAGCACACTGGTGCCTTTGACCTCCTGTTCTTTTCTGACATGCCGGTCTCTGGAAAGATGAAATCCATATATGACCTCTGCCTATTTTCCTGGCATGCTCCTGATCTGCAGTCCTTAGCAGACAGAGGGAAGCAGGAGAGTAAAGCAGATTGAGTAGTTTTCATGCAATTAGAAGGAGGAAACAGGCAGTGCTTTCAGTGTCAGCAGGTTGTATCTGCTGGAGTAAGACCCAACTCTCATGAGCTACTGTCATGACACCCAGGAAACAAAACATGAACTGTGAGACCTGGATGTTGTGCAAAAAAGCCACTGACAGGTGGAAGAGCAGGGGATCCAGGAAGGAAAGCCAACGAGGAGGTTAAGCTGTCTTGCCAGCTGAACAGCCTAGGAAGGATGTGGCCTGCAGCAGCACACTTTGCCATTGCTCTCGAAACCAGCAGCCTGTGTTCCAACATTCATTGCTGTGTATGCAGAGCATGGCTGGGTGTCCTGGCCACAGCCCTGAGCTGATGGATGCTGCTGCCTTAGAGCTACCGGACTACGAGGGCTGCCTCTTTGTAATGGCAAAGCAAAGATAAGGTGGTCCTGGCACCCCTTTCCTACAGGATGGCAGCTTCCAAAAAGGCCAGCTGCAGGCTAGACCCATGTCTGTAGGCTGCCAAAAACCTTAGTCAATGGTAAGGAATTACAGTGGAAGATAGCTGAAGAGAAAGCATCAGGGAAAAGGGAATGTTTTCCACAAAAACTATAATTCATGAGATTGATTTTCTATTGTGCTTTGTTTCCATATGGAATTCTCACAAAAATGTGTTGCTGCATTTCAGAATTTTTTTTTTTTTTTGAAACAGCATGTGTTGTCTCCCAGCTGTGTTGTTTATGTTCTCCTCAGCTTGCACACCAGCTGCATGGTAACGCACTGCAGGATGCCAGTAAACACAACTGGGAGCCAATGAGACAAGATCATCTTTGAAGATTCAGGCACAGTGTTCTCCTTGAGATGACATGCCATGACAGATTAAAAGCTCTCCATCTATCCAGGAACTGGCAACAACATGGACACTTCATGCATCACAAATGCTGGATTAGTATGATCACCTCCTAACACAGGAACCTCAAGGTTGCTTAGCTTGTAGAGCCAGATGAAGAGCACCATTGGGATCATTTGACTTACATACTCTCTCAAAGCACCATTTCTTGTGAGAATTTCCAAAATCATTCATGTTTTTGTTAAAAGTGCTGTCTGGTTTGTTCAACTGCACATGCCATCTATAAAGTCACCCAGTCACCTCATGCACAAACCTGGATCTCCGCCTCAGACCTTCCCTTTCCCAGTTCTTCTGTTCCCCAAGTAATCAAGCGAAGTCCTGTTATAACTTACGGCACTAGATGCAAGTTGGATTTGATCTCAGCTAGATGTCTCACCGTGCTGGATTAACAACATTGGCCTGTTCCAGACTGGCAACTGTGTTTATTATATTCATGCATGTTCAGGAAATTGATTAATTAAATAAATATACAGCTCACCTCAGAATATATCTCAGCACCCCAAAACAATTATGGAGTAATCACAAACTGGTTTCGCATGTAGGAGATCCAAATAATTTTGAAAAGACAATTACTCTTCTTTAAGTCTCATGAATCTTATTACTGCCACATGCAGAAGGATCAGATATGGGGAAGACACATTGATCTGACAAAACACTCCAGCCACTGATGAATATACCTGGCTGTGGAAAGCCTGTGCAAAGCCCTGATGGCATTGGGATTGGACCTGCTTCATGACCTTAACAAGAAGTTATGTGGTGATGATTGCAGTCAGTAGCACAATGCCAACAAACCCTCATCAGGACATGCCTGCTTTGCAGTGCGGGCTGCTGACATCTCTGGTCTGCCAAAACACAGCCAACTGCCCAGAGCAGCCTGCAGACCACAGCACTGGCATCCACATCACCAGGACCTCGCTCTGTGCTGGATTTAATCCTGAAATTCCTGATCAGAGGAACTCCTGGTCAGAAGCTGGAAAATAATTCGTGAAAGAAACCGGCAAATAATTCCTGAAAGAAATTAGGGATTGGCTTTGAATTATCTCTGCATGAAATGTTTTTTGTGCCTCTGCATTAAATGGTTTTTTTGTGGTTCGTTTGTTTTAATTTTAAAAGCAACTAGATTTCCGGCATCTTCAAACATCACAATAAAAAACAATTTACTTTTGATTTTCTTGAAGATAAACATCTACCAGATTTCCCCATTTTTTCAAAAATCAGAATGTTATCAGTGTTTTCAGTTTTATAGAGATTAGTACATATTTACCTATTAAATCAATATTTCCTATTAAAAATATGTTCAAAACCCCCATTGTTATGAAAGAAAACTATCTGAAATACAGACCTTTGCACCAAAAAGACTAGATTCTCTCCAGACTCTCCACCACCCCATGCTTGGCTTGAGGAGAATGAGAAACACTGCCGTGGTTTTCATATCAGGAACCAAGATATGACGTAGACCAACACAGGGATATGTGCTCTCAAAGAGCACAAGATCAGTACTGCAGCCTCATGCAGACATATGTGTGTGACTCTCAGAAGAGGTCATGAATCGCCCACCTGTTTTTCCTCTTAAAGGAGGGAATTCAAAAGACAGCACAACTGCAGGTATTCAGATCAATCTGGGTCACAGCACAACTGCATCTCTGAGCTGCGGAGTTCTATTTTTGCTTTGTTTCCTCAAAATTTCACTAACACTGCCCAGTCTTAAGAGGCAAAGTTCTTCACCTTCTTTTCACTCTGAGTAATCCCAAATCAGTCACCGGGATAGCATGTGAGGTGAAACCCTGACCATGGTCACCATTGCAAGTTAAACCCAGTAACGGCAACGAGCAGTTAAACTTTAATATTTCCTCTAGCCCAGCGCAAGTTCTTTAGACATTACTCCTTCTCCCTCCAGTAATGCCACCACTTCCATTTTTGCCCTTTCTCAGTATCTCCTTGGTGGATCCAGGGATAATATAAAGCACACAGTGGATCTATTTCAGCTAAACCAAGACTCTGGGAAATACAAGCTTTCTTCATGTAAAACATTTTTCCTCTTTCCTGCACTAATTCCTCAGGGTTGTAGAGGAGCAGTGTTCAGTGTGGTTGGTTAATTTTTACTAATGCGTTCTCTCCTTCTCCCTTCATTGGTTACATATGGCCATGAAGTTGATTAGCCAAGGGAAAAGTAAAGTTACACATCATTTGTCTTCTCTTACATTTCCATTGATCAATCCATTCAACATTATCCATTTCCCATTAATTTTCTATTTGCAGCACACCTTATTTTTAGAACTATAGTTAGCAAATTGATTTGCTGCTCTTAATCAGCAATTTCCATTTCCAGCCTGGGAAGTGGGATTAGCACAGCACACTTGCCATTTCATCTCTGTCAGTGATACCTCACACTAAGTAATTGTTACAACTGGTACATTTTGCTGATTGAGTTTGCCTTCTGGAAGAAGAACAAGCTACATGAAAATGCAGCCTACTCATTGGACTCTAGGCCAAATCTCTAGCATTAATTACACAGATTACAGGTTGTTCCAGCAGCATTGACAGGGTGCATAGAAGTCTAAGGAAGAAAAAGTATTTCCATTCAAAGTCACAATGCAGCAGTGAGAACAACATTGCTTCTTACATTCACGCTGCCTTCGCCCCTCAGACTTTAAATGCAATGAAATTAGATAAGAGACTGATTATCTGATGTTATTGTTCTGAAAGAGTGTCATGAAGGTAGGATGGGATTTTTTTTTAAAGCGTCAAAGAAGAGTGTTTGACTGAATTAGGAGATAATCTGTTAATTCATCGGATTGTTCAGGCATAATGCACACAAATGATAGAGTAAGAAACATTGCTGTTTTTCTATTAACAGTTTCACATAATGCTGCGTTCCCTCCTGAGAGTTGATTAAAATGTAATTTAAATTGCTCCTGTCTTAGAGCTTCATTGTCTATTATCTTGAACTGAGACAGAAGCTCCCTGTTGAGATGATGTTTAACACCAGAGCATTAACGATCTCCTCATTTTTATTTCATTGCAGAAAAATTCTCCACCTTTCTCAGCTGATCTTGTTTATTATGGAAAAGTGAAGAACAGG
This sequence comes from Edolisoma coerulescens, assembly GCA_013397115.1. Classification (NCBI taxonomy): domain Eukaryota; kingdom Metazoa; phylum Chordata; class Aves; order Passeriformes; family Campephagidae; genus Edolisoma; species Edolisoma coerulescens. The sequence continues at coordinate 1,133,243 of VWZW01007725.1, read as the reverse complement.
TGAAAAAAGTGACAACATCCAAAAGAGATGAGCTAGTCAGTAACTGATCAGATCAGCTTTCTTTTTTTCTTTATTCGGCAAAAACCACTACCATCTCCTGTTACAATCTATTTCATTGGACCAAAAATGCAGCACAACAGAATACGATCTATTGCTGTTCTTGCAATTCTTTTGCCCAGATTAAATAAATATCAGTTGACATGTATTAACTTCAAACAGGAATAAGCCTTATTACAATACATTATTGAAAAAAAAAAAATAAATGAATCAGAACGTTCTGGCTTGCAACATACTATTTTATCAATGAAATCTATTTCTAAAAAATGCACTGTGTTAAAACAATTGAAAGGGAGAACTATTTGCCATATACCCTGATTAATGTTTAAAAACTTTTTTTCCCTTTCTCTACTGAAAATAAGAATGATTTGCCAACTAAAACCGTTTATCAAGGAGACTGAGTGAAAGCAACTCTTTTCTTGTTATCTCAGTGCAAACTCCCCATCCAAGAGACATAAATTGTTATGTGGAGCTCTCTTACCACACATTAATTCAATATCAAAGTCGATCATAACAGCAACAGAAGACAGCAAACACAGCTCCTTAACAGAAATCAGTGAGGTTTGTTATATGTTCCTTTCTCTTCATTCCTTGATTCTGGAACAAAGACAGAAATTTTTCTGGGTCTTTCATGCTGGGTCATAGCATAGTTCATTATCACAGAAAGTGGGACTGTAAGTTAACTAAAAGGAGTAATTCCATACCCATTTTCTAGGACCCAGCACTGGTGCTGATCTCCAAGCCTACTGTTTCTGATTCTGCTCAGTACTAGAGTGCTCCACAGAACAGCCATGCAAAACCTCATCTCACTTCTAACCCCTTTACACCATTAGCACTTTTTGACTTGCATGACAACCAGGCAGTATGAATAATTTTGAATGTTCTTTTCAAAAGTGCTGTGAAATCTCACCATCTGAGAAAAACATGAATCTTAAATTGCAAATCTGACTTGTACTTACTAACTTCCTTGGAAGACAGCACTCAAGCCTTGAATAAAATTATGCCCATATTAGTTAATTAAGTAAGACTTGGGAAGACCTCCAGGTCCTGGGTTGCAGTTGTCCATGTTATCCAAAAGCAAAAGGGTTCTCAGGCAGAGTACTGGTGCTGCTCCAGCGGGGCTACTGAACTGCTGCCAAGTGCAGTGGGGACCCAGCCACCCTCTTGTGCAGGCTGGGAGAGTTTCCCAGCCTAGGGATGTCAGTCAACCTCAGCAGCCCACTGATTCCTGCCAGTTGGCATCAGCTCTCAGGACTGTTCTCGGGAATGGTTAATTTACTAGTGTAGATACCAGCATAAATAGTTTTAAGTGCCCATGAGAGATACGCAATAAGATTAAGACCAGCTGGAACCACTTCCAGAGGTGCAATGTTAAACACATGCCGAGTGGGAGCAAGGCTGGGGAACACAGGGCCTGCCTGAGCAATCAATTTCACAACTACTTACACAACTCGAGAATATGCAAAATACTACGCTTGTTTATTTGTAGCACAAAAAGATAACTGAGAACTGGACACTCCATGTAGCAAGAGATTAAATACAGTACCAGTGAAAAGTATGCCAGGGTAGAAGTTTTGTTGTATACTCCAAATGCATTTCCTGGTTAAGAAGGGATGCTATATTCCCAACAGCACAACCACACGCATACAAAACATTTCTTTTTTTTGAGAAGTCACAGCTGAGCTGTAAGCCATTATGCATGAAAGAAAGCTTACAGAAGCAAAGACGGGAGAGGTAATCACACAGCCACAAGCACTGAAACAAATCTGTGTAAGGGTAGAGTTGTGTTTATGGTTGACAGAGCTAGTAGAAATCTGTTAAGTAGATTAAGTAGAAATGTGCAGTCAGACTAAGACAAATTATCTCATTTGGCATAGTATTAAATCTAAATTGTGGTTTAAAACATAGAGTGATGAAAAAAATCAGAATCGCTGCAAGGGAAGCTGAAAGAACCCAGCATTTCACCACAATGAAATTTTTTTCCTGCTCCTTCAACACCCATTATGTAGCATTTCTATTTTTATCTCTGGATTTGAAACCATTTGCTTTGAACCTCTGTATTCCGCGCACAAAATAGGATTTTATTCAATTATTTCAAGCATTTACCACGTTAGTCATACTGCATTTCCAATCATGGGCAAAAGGATTTGAAGTACTGTACCAAGAGGGATATTGAAAATGTCGTGATTTGGTTCTTCTGACTGAACCTTCTGAAGTAGTGATACCTGACAACAGAGGACTCAAAATCTGATAGCACGTGAAAACTGAGAAGTAAGCGCCTTGAAACAAATGTAGCATGGGCTAAACAGATATTTTTCTCACTTGGTGGTAATTATGACTTTAACATGGGCAGGATGACTTTTGAATTAGGCATCCAGTGTCAGTAAGCACTGCACATTCATTCATTCATTATCTTGTCAACCTGCTTTGAAAGAAAAATTTGTAATCTTCATTTCACCTTATGCATATATATGTAGTAAATCTCACAGCAGCAATGTTTTTGCTATGGAATGATAATGGGTTTGGTGTAGACATGAAGCTAGGGGCTGACTTGTTTGGAGTCACCTGTCTCACCCAGAAATGCTGACTCAGAGCAGAGAGCACACACAACCCAATGTGACTCAGAGCAGCAGAGGACTCCAGAAACCAACAGCAACATCCACGTTGGCAAATAATGTGGAGCAACTGGTGTGAAGCTCTGGAGTGCAGCTGGCACTGCTGAGCACCCAACACCTACACTGTATGTATTTCAGGGGGCTACTTCTGATGATCTTTAGCCCACATCAGCAGCTAGGGTACAACAGTGTGCTCCCAGGGTGAGGACTTCAGCCTAGTTTCATCCACAGGGATCAAACTGCTGCTCGATGAGAAAGCTCCCTGTTGTGAACCAAGTGCAGTAATCAGGGACAGGCAGGAGATTCACTCCAAAAGTATCATTCTAATCTAAACAAAAATGCTGACTTAGCCTACAATGGCAGTCTAAATGAGAGTCAGCTCCTGAAATCCATAGTTCTCTTGGACAAAGTAACAGGACACAAATTAAATACAGGACTTTGAGGTGGCATTAAGTGCAGTCACTTATGCTTTAGGCATCCAAGAAATTAAGAAACTGAAAACACTACTTGCTTAGAGTTAGAAGACTTTATAGGCGGACTAAAGAAAAATAGACAAAGGAAAAGATACTGAATAAGATGTGAGAATTTTCACAGAAACTACCAGCTTTGTGTTTTGTCTGGGAAGGTGACAGCAGGAAAACTGTAATTTCCTCTTCCCACATAAAGATGTCAGCAGAACTGGTACCTCTTCGTGTACAAGATGTGGGATGAAAAACTACCTGAAAGCAGACAGCATTCATACTTAATGCTTATACAGTGCTGTATGTACAAATTTCAAACGGCTTTGCATAGTTTCAGGCATGCAGCACTCACTGAGTTCAAATGAGTTGCACATACCTAAACCACCATGAGCTGCTTAAAAACACTGCCCTGGGTCTCAGGCAAAAACTCATTGTTTAAGTGTTGATTATTATTTTTTCTCCATTGAGATTAATTAAGGTCTTTAAGGAGCACAAGGGAAAAGAAGAAAGAGGACTTGCTCATCAGGTTAGTTTTTCCGTGCATGTGTGGCTAATTTTCATTTGTGGCTGAGACAAACTGTGAAGTCACCATGCACATGTGCTGGTACCCATCTGACCAGGGAGCTTAAGGTAATCTATCCAGGTAACAATGCTGGTTACCTGGGAGAGAAATTACAGCTGAGAAGGCATTCATAACAAGGCTCACAGACACCTTGATGAAAACCATTAGATATCTCAGTGTCGGGCAGCCAGACACTAAAAACCACTTTGAAAGTAAGAACTCGTTTATGTTTTAACAGAAATATATTCATGGAACTGCAAACTATCTTTTGTTATCTGCAGATCTACTTTCTCTGCAGGATGAAGTCCAGCAAATAAAGCAAAATGAAAGAACAAAAGAATTCTTCCTTTACTGCAGCATAAAAGGAGGCAGATCCAAATTACAGCATTGCCCTAGCCATAGCAATCATGTTGTTTTAGTCCATCTGAGGTTCTGATTATAGAATTGTACTGCATGTCTGTAAATCAGTGCCGGAAAAACATAATTTAAGCAAAACTGCAGGTTAGAAATCAGTATCTAACTAACCCCTTTTCCTCCCATAGGGCTGATTTGCATGAGACTGATTTAAAATGCAGAATAATACATGATCTGTGAACAGTTTAAAGGTTTATAAAATATCCTAATTCTCGCTGTATCCAGACAGCTAATTTAGAATTTTGCTGTGGATTAACTCACAAGCAGCCCAAACTCATCTTTCCATTAACCCATCTTGATTAGCCCAGTCCTGACTGCCATATGAGGGGTGACATCCATCTCAGACATCCTCATTTGGATTGGGAGGCTAAAGTTCCCTGATTACTGTTCTCTTTTGTGACCAAGAGTCATGTTAAATGGTTTTGCTAATCCAATGTATGCGTTAGATGGGAAGGAAAACCCTCAGTCATATCAGCTTAAGAACTAACCATCATGATCTACATTAATTGATGTGGTGCACACTCTCACAGAAGCCAAGTCACGGTCCCAGACAGACCTTGAAGGGCTAGATCTCCTCCCTCTGCCTTAGATGCAAATGCTTGCGATATGAGATAGTTAAGCAATGAAAAAGTTCTCTAAATACCCAATGGAGGGGAGACAAAACAATAAAATCCTATTGAAATGTAGTGGCTGCTTACAGGGGCATTCAATTAATCAGTTCCTGTGCACCTGAGGTAGCATTAAATAATGTCTCAGCAGGGTACCCAGCAATTTGTTGAGTAATAATTACAGCTCCCAAACAGGACACAGCAGGAACACTGTTTATCCATCAGTGTGCCACTGTTTATACATGACCATAGGATAAACCATCTTGGGCTGAGGAGGAAATACTCAGGGACAAAAGCTTCAAAGCTTGCTCCAGTGCTCTGATACCAACCCCAAGATTTACAGTAGAGCTACCTTCACCCATATAAAAAACTCACCCCGTATCAACACATTTCAAAATATTTTTATATGGCCTGAGCAGGACACAGCACTAAAGGGATCATTATTTGGAGGCAACATTGCCATTTTATGTGATGATACAGCATGGTCTATGTGAAGAACATACAGTTGGCAGCTGTGGACAACTGACGAAGCAGAGACCAACATTCAGAAGCACTCCAAGTTGCTGACAATCAAAATTGATAACAGTCAGCACAAGTAACAAATAAAAACTTGTTGTCAGTTTTGCTATGAAGAACTGCTTGGGGGGGGTTGGTTTCTTATTTTGAAAGAAGACAAGGTGACACCGGGTGATGAGTGGTCTACCTGTCCCCACGGCAGACCTTCTAGCTTGCTGTTGTGATTAACAGTGTCAGGGGACTGTGCATCACTGCCTGTGAGCTTTTCACTGTAAAGGTCAGGAGAGGACCTTCTTCTGCAGAGATGACAAACAGGTATCTTCCACAAAACAGTGATATGAGCAGGGTCTCGAAGAATCAGGCAGAGACTGGGATTCCAGACAGTTGGCCTCTGTTTAGTTTAATATTTTAGCACATCGGTGTTGCCGATGTCAACAGTTCTGTCAAGGGATTTGGTTCCCTTAGGATGGTTATCTTCTTTTAAGTCTGTCTTGGGTTTGCAAGGCAAGGTTTTGGTAGCAGGAGGTCTACAGGAGGGGCTTCTGTGAGAAGCTGCTGGAGGTTTCCCCTACGTCCGGCAGAGCCAATGCCAGCCAGCTCCAAGACAGACCCACTGCTGGCCAAGGTCAAACACATCGGTGACAGTGTTAATGCTTCTGGGAGAACACATTCAAGGTGGGAAAAAATGGCACAACAGAAACTGCAGTCAGAGAAGAGAAGAGTGAGAGTGTGTGAGTGAAACAGCCCTGCAGACACAAAGGACAGTGGAGAAGGAAAGGCTGGAGGTGCTCCAGGCGCCAGAACAGAGATTCCCCTGTAGCCTGTGATGGAGACCATGGTGAGGCAGCTGTCCCCTGCAGCCTGTGGAGGTCCACTGTGCAGCAGAGATCCACCTGCAGCCCATGGAGGGACCCACACCTGAGAAGGTAAATGCTGAATGATGCTGTGATGCCAGGGGATGCCTGCGCTGTAGCAGGTTTGCTGGCAAGACTTGCGACCCTGTGTAGGACTAATGCCGGAGCAGTCTGTTCCTGTTCCTACTCTGATTTGATTGCCAGTAAATTAAACTCATTTCCCCAAGCCAGGTCTGTTTTGCCTGTGACAGTAACTGGTGAGTGATCTCTCCCTGTCCTTATCTCAACCCACAAGACTTATGCTTTATTTTTTTCTCCCCTGTCCAGCTAAGGAGGTGAATGATAAAGCAGCTTTGGTGGGCACTCAGTTTCCAGCCAAGGTCAACCCACCACAAAGTCAAACTCTGATTTTCAAATACCCACATACACTCAAGTTCCTCACCATACACATATGAATTACAGCCTTGACTGTAATAGTTCAGTGGTGGCATGGCTCAAGCTCTGTTGCAAAGTACCTAGATATTACAACATTTGTGGGACAGATGTACATTATTTTAAAATATATGACTATTGGACTAAGTAGGAAGAATAGTATCATTATTATTGCTTATTTTGAGAGACATCTGCTTTTATTTATATTGTACTCCATTTTTTTCAGTGCTTCATTTTGTGCCTTTTGTTTCTAAGCATCTCAGTAAGGTGGGCTATTTGCTCAAAGCCAGTATTTCAGGATATTTGCAAATTTAGGTAGAGATAAAGACCATTATACACATCCTGTAGTCAGTTTTTGAGTTGTCTCAGTTGTACATTTTAGCTGACATCTAAAAACAAGCTGTGGGGTGCTAGAGCAGAGGCTACATCAGCACACATTATCTCAGGTGTGCCAGAATCACTTTTCTCACTGGCTTCCAAAATGTAGAACAGACTGGCTTGGGAGAACCTTGATAGCTGGTTCTTAATGTGTGATGAGCAGTGGATCATGGCTCAGGTCTCTTGGCTCAGGGCTCTGGCTCCCAGGAGAAGCGGGGCACCTTGGGGGCTGCTGGAAGCATTCAACTCCAAACCAGCACAAGCCAAAGCACCGGGCCACAGCACACCACAGCATCTGCTGTGAGATCCTGATTCTGAGGGGTCTGGCTTTTGTGAAAGGAGCTCATAGCCTCTGGTAACTTGGGAATTCAAAGGGGGATGGAAACTGGAAATAGCTGTGACTCCCAGAGGTGAGATCTTGTTAAAGTGAGAAAGACAAACACTGCTTGGTGAGAGCAGTGAGCCAGGAAACCTTCCTGTAAAGTCTAGAGAGCAAAATGCACACATATATGTGTCTGTTGGAAAGCACCTGCATGGGCTGTGGGGAGGCTGCAAGCAGGGTCAGTGTGCAAACTGGGAGTGCTTCAAAACATCCCAAAACGGAGCAAGAGATCAACCACCTAAAAGGCTTGTCCACAATGAGGCATCCTGTGACCCTGAGGTCACAGTCTTGAGCTTTTCCCACAATTTTTAAGGCTAGAAAGTTTCTTGGAAAACTAAGCTGAGCCCCAGAAGGATAATTTTTTGTGGGTGAAGGGAAATGCAGCTGGTGTTGAATTTTCTCACTGAAATGCATGCTAAGGTCATATACAAAGTAACTGCCTGCTCAGAAATGTGTTTGGACAAAATCTCACTACCCTGTCCATTGTCAGGTATCCCCTGTCCCTCTTGCACTCCCAAGTAAAAATAAAATAAGAAAGAAACCATCTGACAGTGGAGAACAAAATGAAATTAGTTTGCTCTAGAGAGAATAATCGTTCCACAAGATGTATCTGCTTAATGGTTTGGGAACAAAGAATTGACTTGGTATGGGATGTAGAGCATCTAGCCACACCTGACTCCTGCTCAGGCAGCATTTTGGTATAAATCTGTGCATTAGTTGCCAAGGAGATGGAAATATATATTTAGATTTCATTGCTGTAGAATAGACTTTGCTGAGGATGAAATAAAAAAATGCCAAAATGTGTATTAGGCACCCCAAAAATAATCTGCTTTTCAATTCAACCAGTAGCTGGCACTGTTTTCTTTTTCCAGAGCTCTGAAGGATTATGGCCTATAATGTGATAACAATAGCAGAACTTTTTCAGCTGATATAGATGACTCTGCAGCAGGCATCAGCAGTAGCATTTACTTTCACCCCAGACGAAAGTGGCTTAATAAACTGTGCTTGTGTCAGTGCTGCATGATGCATGTGTACAGCATCGCCATCTGGAGAAAAACAGGCAGCTTGGGAATTGATGACTCAGACAGCAGAATTATGGTTACACTGAAGGAGCAGGACTACATTCTTCAAACAGAGGTCATGCATCCCCAATTATTTAAAAGTTTAAGTTCAATTAGCTGATGATTGTTAAAATGTCACTTCTTGGAGTTATGGTTTGTTTATACAATTATCAAGTAACATTACAACATGTCTTGTTCTACTTTTTAATTATGTAGCCAGTATTCTGCTAAATATGATGAAGCACAAGTGCAGATGTATGGTTCAGGAACAGACACAATCAGATAAGAAGTATTATGCTGAACCCCAAAATTATCAATACCTTTTCTGGCAGGAGCAAAATGTGAATGATGTTAAAAATAATTAAAGTCATTCACGATTATCCTCATGGATAAGTTGAAGAGATGAAGATTTAAGGCTTAGAGATGGCATGCACAAAAGGGATTGTGAGACAGTTCTGCACACTAATAACGATAAAAGATAAATCTAACATGTCTATTTGCTCTGTCTAGAAATTCAATAGTATCTAGAATTGTAGAATAGCGAGATGTGTGAAAACAAAAGCCGTAGAAATAAAATTGGTTTGGCATATGGTTCTGAACAGGAGAGACGAACACAAATTGGTCTGTGTTATTCTTGTAGAAAGAGGAATTTATTCAGAATCATCAAGAGCCAATCTAGCTCTACCTAAGGGAAAAAAAAAACCAAACAAAAAACCAGCACACTGCTAATCTAGCTAGCTTAAAATGGAACAATAAGCTCTTTTGTTTCAGGACAAAAGTCAGTCATAAGCAAAGTTAAGCTAGCAATTGCTCTCTAGGGAACCTCCTGTACTCTCATCCAACATACTTGCCATTCTCAGTAAGATAGTATCAGATTAGATATACCCATATCTAGGTGTTGGATGTGCCAAATTGAATGAGCTGGTATGTTCCGACAACATAAGACCTCATTAAAAAAAAAAAAAAAAGAAAAAGAAAATAATTAAATACAATCAGCTCCTAATCATGCAGTTTTCAAAGTGTCCATTAAAACTAATGAATAGAAGCAGTCAGGGAAAAAATGGAACCAGGATGGATGTGGTAAGCTTAAGGGTTTGAGGGCAGTATATCAAACATGACTTGACTCTTTTCATTCAATACAACATGATTGTTAATGACGAACAATCAATAAATGTTCTTCAAATAAAACACCAGAGAGCTGCACACGAGATAAGCAAACAACAGGAATTTGCCAAGAGGGGATGCACCTTCCTTTGTTATTACAATAACCATTGCTAATGCCTTGATTGAGACTCAAGGGACGCCTGCACTCATTGTTTCCCCATTCTGTTGCATATATTAGTCGAAAATCCTGTTCTAGGCATTCCTATCTAAAGGAGATCCAAATTATTTTAACACCAAATGTTTCAGTGAAAACAAGGATCAGGGTGGATTTCCAGTGTAATAAAAAATCAAAATTCCAATCAATTACCTGTCTATCCCATAATTGCAGAGAGATTATAGAAATTTCAAACTGAAAGATATCTCCATTTTGTTAAACAGCTTCATTTCAAATCCATATGGAAAATATGAGGTTATGGTGCTCACACTGTCCTTCAAATCTTTTTTGTGAACTTGGTGTATCGAACCATTTTTATTTTATTAGAACAACTTAAGCTTGAAAACTTACATCCTGACTCAGAAGTAAGTTCTCATTCTTTAAAATATATAAGAACTATATATATACTTTTAGATAGACAGATATCATTCTATTCTGTGCTTCTGAATTCAGAGACTTTTAGGTAAAAGTCTGCAGATAAATCTCCAGCTAAAACTTAAATGACTTTACCAGCAGTCCACAGCAGGGACAGTCTGTAACTCTTCTATTATCTCATCTGGTCTCACCAGCTAAGTATGGTTTAGCCTAGTGAATTCTAAGATGACAGACCTCTAAAAAAATCATAGGTTTTGGGCACCGCTGACAATTTATTTGTTTTTGATAGGTTGGGACACTTCCCTCTCTGTCACTACGGTGGGATTCCTAGATGCTGCTAAGGACACTATTTTTTTCAGATTAAATATAAAGCAGGAGAATAAATATTATTTGTAAGGGCGAGACAGGGATTTTCTTTCAGTTTCCATCAGTGGTAATAATTAACAATATATCTTTGTTTGAAGTTCAGGATTTTTTGGTTTTGTATCTACTTGTGATCTAACTCCCTCCAGATGAGGGAACTGTCATGACAGATAACTAAAATTCTTGAGCTGTTGGATTGTTCCAAAGACATGGAAAATTCCATTGGAAGTGCACATCAGATATTAGGTGAATATCGATTTTTTGAGAGGTTATGGAGAGGGAGATCAAGGCAAGTAATCTACTTGCTCTTCCTTGTAATGCAGGCTGACAATATAAAATTTTCAACACGAACATACTCCCAGGAAATACATAGATCAGTCTGTAAACTCTTCCAGAGCCACAGATTGTACTGAACATCAGGAAAAGCATTCAACATTCATAAACTGATGTAACTCAGTTGGCTTTTCTTCGCTCCTTAATGCTATATAAGTTGGACCACTAAGCAGCACCCAAAAATACCAAACTGATGCACACACAGTACCACAGCCCCGACACACGCGATAAGTTTTCTGGGCTCTTGGGACTCAGCATGCAGAGCTGGGCTGTGCTCAGCTGGGCTCCAAGTATCCCAGCACTGAGGTCTCTCAGGACAGCAGACCGTGCTGCTTTTATTTTAATGCTGATTAGCACCACATCATCATCTTTTTATGTACAGAGTTGCACCTGCATCGTTTCAATGACATAATGCCTGAATTATTTCACAGGTAGGGCCAGTCAAGCAGGTCCTATCAATGCAATGGTTATTGGTCCCACTGAGCTCTTGCTGTCTCGGGCACCATCCTCTTCCTCCCACTGATGGAAGTCACTAAGAGCTGAACAGCAGTGGTGAGCTGTGCTGGAGTAAAGCAGAAGTCCTTCCAGGGCAGAATGTCCCTTGTAAAGCCTGTGACTAGGTCACAAGCAGTGTTAGGTAGGCACACGTGATGGTGTGCACACACGTACACAAGGAGCCTTTCGGCTTGTCCTGTTGTGTGGTAAGAACAAATAATTTAATCCACAGTGACAGCAGATGTGGCTGAGAATTTCAAGACAGCGCTTGAAATCCAGGAACAGCAGCAATCCATCCAAAAAGCTGTCCAGTATATCTGCTGGAGTGCTGGTGATCTGATTTCAGCACTGCCATCCTATCCACCAGCACATATTGCTGCTTTGGAAACATCAGCCTTGTCCTTCACATGAAAGGGAAGTTGGTCCTGGTCATTGGAAATGCCTCTCCCCATTCCCACCATGACCCAAAAAATCTTAACATTATAAAATAGGATGATTTGCAGGCTGCATGGAAAGCAAAGTAATGTGATTCCTTGGTGTAAATGATGCCAGAGGTTATCCTACACTCCCACTCTCAGAAGACCCGCCAGTCTGCAGAGCACACAGTTTAGAAAGGCTAGGACTCAAAGATCCCTTCTTGTTAGAAAAGAAGCAAAACTCACACATTTAGGGGCTTTCAGGAAAAAGAAATCTACCAACTTGGTATTGACTGTCATTTAACCTACAGGCAAAGCTGTCAAGACCTTGTAATTACAACTACCTGAATTATACTGCAGGTATTGATCCTCTGTGGTGTGGAACAAGGGTTATATTTTGACCCCACCATTCCTTTCCACAGAACAGCTGGGGTTTGACAACAACAGAGAATCAATATCTGGGTAAACCATTAAGGGGCTTTTTTCCCTTCCAGTGATAATTCAATTTAGCAGCTATAAAGTAGAAGTTAATTCTTTGCCTGACAGTGTTTGGGTTTTCAGAGACTTTCTGCCCTACTGTTTCAGAAAATATCCCTGTCTAAAATGGCCAGAGCACTCTATTCAAATCACCAATTCCCTCCCATCAGTCTTAGGTGGGCCTCATTGTTATGAGGCTCTTTAGGGTATTTCAACTGAAAAATCATATTTCTATTCCAGTTGCCATGGAACAGACAGTCGCTCCTGGTGGAAAGAAGAGCTGGCACTACATTGTGGAAAAGAAACGTCCCATAAATGTATTCTTTATTACTCATAAGGAAAGCTTGATTCTAACACATTTACAGAAATCAACTGGCTGATTTTTATGGAAATGCTGTGCTTGATGAAGGAGGGGAGAACTGTCACAAAATAAACAAGCAGTAAATAATAATTAAATACAAAAGAAAAGTTCTAAGAATATTGAGGTTTCAAATTTAGGCTCACATCCTGTAATCTGCTTTGGGTATACTTCAATTTGGCTCTGTACAGAACAGCTTGGATGACTGTTGTCTTAAATTGGACGTAATTGCTTTGCTATCTGTGCAGGGGAATCTGTACGTGCATGATCTCCCGTTCCTTTGCCAAATTCCAAAACTATTTTCTTGAAACGTCTAGGAAGATGGGAGGTGAGGGTATTTGGATGGGAATCCAGACTACCTATTTCTCACTGTAGAGGCAGCATCTGGTGCCAGGGACCCTGCTCTTGTTTGGCCTGTAAAGGGGCACCACAGTCATTTTGGCAGGTACACACAGCACATTAGACAGCAGTGAATCCATTAGTGGGATTTTACAGCCTGATCATTAAGAGTGCAAGGAAATAAAACAATCAAATTCCTCAGAATATAGGGATATGAGAGAAAGGAAAGAGCCATAGGAATGCCTCTTTTTTAAAGTTCCAATCTTCATGCCCTTCTGAGATTCTATTCAAAATTGCTGGTGCTTCAAGTACAAAAAAAAAGTAAAAACACATAAGCGAAAACCCCTTTTAATTTCAACCAGCGCAATGCATAAGCAGCAGTTCCAGATCTGGAAGTGATATCTTATGACTTATTACAAAGCTCTGTTCACTCTGAATACTAATGCTGACAAATTAAATATCTTCACTCTACCATGTTCATGGTCTCATCAGGAGGAAGAAGTGCAATGTGCTTTTTCCCTGGCAGTAGGAAGCAGTAATTATTATTATATATTAAGCAATATAGTGATTTGTTATTGTGAAAGGCTCTTCAAGCACACTTTCCAAGCCACCTCCAGCTTTGTGTAAAGAAGGAACAAAAGGGGAGGTTCACTTCTAATCAGGCTTTTGATCGATGTCAGGAGAGACTGTCTGACAGAGCCAAAGTTCCAAAACATGTAGTCTATTTACTGGAACCTTTAACTTTCCCTGGATAATTTCTGCAATGCACTGGAGTATTTGTCCGTTGCATTTTACATCCAAACAAGAACAGTACACCAGGAGAGGAACATGTGGGTTAATGGGAAATAAATGAAGCTCAACCAAAACCAAAGGTATACAGAAAAGAAAAGGAGACAAGGAAAAATGTTGTGGCCTTTCCCATAATTCTAGCTCTGTGTCATACAAATTAGGTTTCATGTCCTGTGTAGTCATGAGGTATTGGGAGAGATAAAAAAAGACCTTTAATTGTTATTCCTTGGTAAATTCTAGATGAAAGGTGTGACTTAAGAGAGGACTGTACCAGGGCTGGAAAGTATGAGGTGGGAACATCTGGAGACAATTGGCAGAGTGTAAAAATAAACTGTATGTCCTAATATTTTTTTTTTCTGTTTCCAGTGTCTGTGATTTTGTGCTAAACAAGCAGTTTTATAAAATCAGCTTTTAATAGCAGAGTATCAAATGAATGAGTGTGACCAGGCTTGGCACGTGGCACTGAATGCTTCGTAAGCACAAGGTTAGGAGCAGCATCCCTTCCCTCACAGGCACAGTACGTGCTCATCCTCAGTGCAGACAAACATCTTACACTCACATATTCACCATGCTGAGCATGTCCCCAGAAGCCACAGCCAGAGCAGGACACCTCTCCTGAGCTGATAAGCCAGCTGCTATTTCTCTCAATTTCTCTCTACACATGCAAAGTCTTAATCATGCCACTAACTCTATGCACACATGGAACAAAAACAAAAAGCCTATGCCTTGGTTTATAAGGGTGATTCCAAAGGGTCAGCATGAAAGCTTCTTTAACTGCAATTTGCAAACAAACATGAATGAGAGGAACAGGGCAGGACTGAGTCTGTTTTGCAGAGGACGCTCTGAGCAGACTTGAAATCACTCTTGTTTTCTTCAAATGTTCTCTCTCAGAGAAGCCTCCAAGGCACACTCAGGTTCACACAGAGTAAGTGGTTCCTTTACTGCTAAAGCTCACCAGCACTTAAAGACCTTTTCATCTGCGAGTGCTGCTGAAGGCAGTTGGCTTCAATTTAAAAAGAAAACCCACAAGATGACATTAAATCACTGCATTACTTACGGCCATGAGTTCTGCTACATTTGCACATCCCAGTCTCTGCACAGGACATGGGCCAGGCAGGGTGCAGGGATGGGGAAACAAGGCAAAAGATGGACCAGGTCCTTCCAGGGTAAACAGGAGATTTAAACACGGAAGGTGGCAGGGGAGCCAGTTATTCAGAGCAAGATCTCAGCCCTGCTCTGCCATGCTCGGACCAAAAGAAGCTGCACAACAAGTACAAAACTACATGGCAGATAAAGAAACTGTCAAAAAAGAAGTACACGAGACAGTAAGAAAATCCAACATAACCAAAAACACCCAACATAAACAAAGAGGATTTGAGTCTGTGATTCTTAATAGAATGTGCAATCTCACGTCTCCCAGGGAAAGCGAGTAAGGAAGAGGTGCACACAAACATTTCAGTGTGTGCTCAGTCTACCCATTGAGGACTATGATATGACGTAATGTGATTATACCATATTCTTGGGCAGCTTCTAACAAAGACGACAAGTGAAGAGAAGGGGCAAAGGTTTCAGTATACACTAAAAAGGGAAAGAAATACACCTATTTCATGTCCTGTGGCAGGCAATGATGTCCTACCAAGTGCTCAACAGGCACTACCATTTCACTGTAGTTTATCCACTTTGGGGATAAAGACTCCCTTTGTAAATATAACCTACGTGTTGCTTTTCTCCCTCATAAAGCCATAGTGATTATGGGGAAATAGGGGAATTCTGTCTCCCCTGAAGATAAGCTCCCTGTGTGAGCAGAGTGCTTATCATACAGTAACTATCTGCAGGATTGACAATTACTATACAGTCCTGAGTGAAATAAAAATCAACTTATTTACTATTTGCTTCTTAGTTTTAATTTCTACAATACTGAAGACCAGAAAGAAGAGAAATTAACCCAGGATCAATTTTCCCCGTAATTCAGTAAGCTAGACTGGTTGACAAAATGAGTGAAGAACGTGCACTAAAGTGCTGAGTGGGCCTTGAGGGTAGAGTTTAGAATCATCAAATAACCCTCCAGTCTAGAAGAAGCCAGATCATACATTGTTCCAGTTTTCCAATGCTAAAATAATGCTTTTGCTCCTCTTCTCTCAGTTCAGATTTCAAATGCATTAGGATCCAGGATGGTATTGCACATATACGCACAGGGTTTGAAAAATGAGCCCTTCCCCTGCTTGAACACAAAAAGATTATTATTATCACCAGAAATAATAAGCTACAGAAAGTTTTCCTCAACTTTTGTGCCTTTGTCCCTGGCATTTGAGGAGCACAACCTTGACAATGGCTGTATTTGAGAGAAACTCTTCTGGTAGCAGGAACTTCATCCTCCTCACCTTAAATAGCCTCATTTATCTCTACATACCGTTTTCCAGTGGCTCCTGAAAGGTGTGAGAGAGAGACTGATGGATCTGTTCACAGGTGAGAGGAAGAAGCTTCCCAAAATTAGGGTTTCTTTAAATGATTCGATTACTGTGGGCAAGACTGCTGCTGCAGTGACAGCAGGGCTCCTCAGCGGTCAATGGGGTCCATCATATCAGAGATTAGCCTGGTCTCTATATCCTGGCTGTGCAGTCACTTTGCTGTATCTAGCCTTGAGCTGCTTGCTGGCTGGGGCCAAAAAAGGAAGAACTGGGACCCTTCCTATAAAACACTAAGGTCTTTCTGCTACAGAAGAAGAAAGCCAAGTGCTGCATAAAAGCCCGGATTCATTTTCTTTCCATTTTCCCATTATATGAAATGTTCTCAGTAGAGATTAATGTCTGTTCACATGATCAGGCACTACTTCATCTAAGAAAGAAGGAGAACTATTCAGCCATCACTCCGACAAATAAAAGCAATCTCAGGTCAAATCATCACACTCCTGCTTTGATCAAGTCATCATCTGAACTAAGACCAGTCAAAGAAAAACAAATGTTTTGAGGAAAACTTCAGAATTTGGGCCATGTTCACCAAAAATTTACCACAACCAGGAATTACACAGGAAAAATGGCCCTGCAGCTCTCTTCTACCACTGAATTGCTGAGGGTCTTCACATAACTTGCATAGTAAGCTATCTCAATTACTAACCTATAATCACTTCCCCTGCATACATTTGGCTTCCCACCTGCAAAACAGGCAGAGAAACTAATTATGCACATGGATACATTGTTTCTGCCTACATGTATTTATAGCACACAAAGCACAGAAATAGTTACAGGCGATCAATTTGTGGATCTCACTAATGAGGTATGAGTTCTTCAGTTTATCCGTGCAAGACACCACAAGAACCTCAGAAGAAGAAATAATGGACAACATTATTCTTTCATAATTGTGTCTGTGTCTGAATTACCAGAGAAGCACATTGCACCATGGAAAGGTGACTCCCAAGACTCCAGTCTTGCTACTGTACACAGCTATGCTGAGGGTCAAAGGTACCTAAAATCATATGTCTGGACATTACCGTGCCTGCCATCTGCTCCTCCCGCGCCCACAGCGAGGTCAACCAGAGCCATCCATCTGTCACTCCACACAACTTTCCTCCTTGGGCTGTGCATAGCTGCAAAATCAGTACACTTCAGGGCATCATTTTCCTATGGAGCATCCTACCCCGGCCAGATGTCCACTATTGGTCTCTCACGTGACAATCAACCCGCCTAGATAGCTGCTATCTAGGGCTGTCATAAACAAGCAAAATCTAAAGCAAATGCAGCAAAGAAGGGATATGAAAATGTTAAAATAATTCAGTAGATCGGCTTTCTCATTGGAACAGATGCAGAGTGAACCAGATCACAGTTAACATCAGTATAAATCCAAATATGATCTATTGAATTAAATTTTTCTCCTCAAAATTTAATTATCAGAGCAACCAAGGTGAGAATCTGAAGCTGTGTTCTGACAATGCTTAAATGGCTGTACCAGCAAAAGAAAGAAGTTGTCGAGAACCAGAAAATAAATTAAGAGATGCTTGATGGATTTCAGTGAGAATATTTGTGTGAGTAGCTGCATGTAAGAAAGGACTTGCCCTTACATATATATTTCTGTGAGACTACACTAACGTAGAAAACAGTAGGAACATCCTCAAAAAGATGCTTTAATTAGTATCTACTAGCTTTAGGTTTTGCAAATAAATGTTCTACTAAATAAATGGGTTTGCAATACAGTATCAGTATTTTATTAATTGCAGTAAAGCTGCTCCTAAAAGATGAGCATTACCTCATCAAGTCCTGAAGAATGTTAAACAGTGTTTTCAACAATGTGAACTCTAGCAGAAGGACACGAGAAAGCCAGACACAACTCTCATATTTGCCAGTACCATTCCCATATTTTACTAGTATAATACATAATATATCAAGTATATATAAAATAGTGTGATTTATTTCAGTGGAGTGATAATGACTTAAACCAAGATAATCATGCACTTCTTTCTGTCCACTAAGAATCTGATTCAGGGAATTGAAGAAATTTGAGTAGTGTGACACTGCTAGAAATATATAGATAGAGTATGATCTTTAGATTATATAGAAGAATTAATAATAAACTACTTTCACTTTTTCCTGATGGCAATGAAGCAATTTGGTATCAAGAAGCTCATACACTGAAATATGAAAATTCAGAAAGAAACCTGAATGTGGTACTCGGAGCAGCAGAGATCCCAGGGTTTTCCCTTTGGTGACATATTTCTTCTTGTTGTGAAGTAAGTGCCGCATGTTTCAGGCTCTTGCATTCTCATTCACTTGTGTGAGGTATTTCTTAAACAATACTAAAAACTAGTCCTAATTTCAAATGCATCCACACTCCCATTATGCATGCTGTTGCCTTGTTGACTCAGCTGTACTTGCTGAGCCTCCTCTTTACCAAAGTAGGTTAAGGCTTTTTATCTCAATTTTAACAACTTTTAGAGAAGTTCAGGACTATTTGTTTTCCTTATTCAAATATTCTGGATCTTCTCTTCAGCTAGACCTTCCATTCTCTTGTTCAGGCTACGTATTTGATGTAGTCACTGCCAGCATAGACAAGGTCACAGAGAAATGGACAGACATTCTTTTGTTGAATGAAGCAGCTTGGGCAGCCACAACTCTACCTAAACTTTGCAGCACTCTCCTCACAGTCTGATTAATTCCTGTTCAAATACTAGGAAATAAAATTAAAACAATGAAAACTGCAGGTGCTCCATCACTGCCAACAGTGTTTTAGAGTATTGCAATCCCAACATACATTAAAACAGCCTAAGGGTGCTTTTAGCATACTGACTTAGAACTAAGCAAAGCTCCTTTAAAAAAAGAGACCCATTAATCCCCTCCATCACAAAAATTGGCTTTAGAGAGGAGCCATCACAAATATAATTCCACTCAAAGCTGAGTAAATAGCTAGAAGGCTGCTGACAGGAACACTATAGAAGCACAGCAGTCAGACATACAGTTCCAAGGTCTCTCCTTTACATCATCTCCAAACTGTGCCACAAAGCACTTTTTTTGGGTGAAGACATGCCATCCACAACACAGTTTAGCTTCTGCCTCCTCTGTGAAGGGTGTAGGGAACATAGTTTGGTAACTTTTCTGTCTCCTCACCAAATACTTGAGAGGTTCTGCAGCATTTTTGTGAAATGCATCACAGCAATGTCTTCTCCACAAGACCACAGAACAGCAGGGTATACACTTCACTCACACATATCCATCACCTCTATGTCTGTAGAGCACTTAAACAACATGTTCCCAGTCCTTGCTGGAGGTTGTAAAGGCTTTTGGGCTTGAAACAGGAGTACTGAAATTCCACTGCCCTCACCAGAACGTTATTGCAACTGCAAAGTCACTGATGACTCCTTCCACGTCGTGTCCCTGGCTGTTGCAGAGCCTGGAGAAGCAGCCTAAATGTATTATGGGCAAAGCTATGTGTCTCCCCTTTTCCTGTTGAACAATCCTGCCACATTCCTATGACAACCAGCAGTGCCAATGTTCTCTAAAAATGAAAATGGGGCAGAAGAAGGAGAAGAAAGCACAAGATTAATGCAGTTCATATGCAAACTTGCCCTAGAGGCAGTATCTTAACTATCTACCAAGCCTGATGAGTGTACCACAGGCTAGTAGATGCGCTTAATGCATGTATGGCAGACAGGTTGAAACTCTCTTATGTGGAACAATGGACAAATGGATTAGGTAATGGAATAAAAATAAATTAATATTTTAAAACACTGAAATATGTGGTAAATTCAGTAGACTATGAGGTACCTCTCTCCCTCAGACACACAGTTCCCAATCCATTATTCTCACAGTTTATTATAAATGACAAAGTCCCAGACCTGTTGGAAAAATACATCTTCAGTAGTGACCAAAAGCACTATGAATCTCAGTGAACCTTTAATGCAGCTACTGATTTTACATATATATATGTACATATATATTTAGCAAGAGGTGCTTATGACTGGTGATTTATGTCTTCATTAAAACACTGTCCTTCAAACTAGACCCTGATATTCATTGAAATTAACAGGGTCCTGACATTAGAATGCATATTATAAATGAATGCATTTTTGATCTTATATAATGACAAACATAACACTATTGGCATCCTATCTCAGCTGCATAAAAAATACTGCCTCTGCACTAATATATATTGGCTTACTGAGAAAAGCAAACATAAGGATGTAAATCTCTAAAGCTCATTTACCAGAGGCTTACACAGTGTTCTGCCTTAACTCAGTGCAAAGACACCAGTTTTGAATTTTCCAAACCTGAAAAGCTCTCAGTTCAGTGTCTTGTTTATTTCAGGGCTGTCAAAGTGAAACCATTGCAGCTAATAACTTTATAAAGGCAAAATCTTCTCACTGCCAAATTCATGACTGTTTCCTACTCTTGCACAGATGTACTGTAGAAAACATGTTGTGCTATGAAAAATCAGCCACAGATGACTGGCCACCTGGAACAACTTCATTTTCCTTCTCACTACAGCTTTGAGGAGCAAGGTACCACACTGATCTGAAAGCAATCTTCCCCACTCTTGCTGGGGGAGCTACCCTTGCCCACTCCACTCTTCTCCTCCTACCTCCAGTAGAAGTTTCCAAACGGATGCCAAAATGGGCAGCTCTGCCAGACTCCTTTCTCTTTCACAAGGAGCACTTAGAAATGCTGCAACAAGAAATTCCAGGTAGGGGTCCTTCTTTGGTGGCTGTAAAGGAGTTACTTCTTTTGGTAACTCATTCCTGGCTGTAGATGCTGAGTAACAAAATATATGGATCTGCAAGGCTAGGCAGGAGACAATGTCAGCATGGTCGGCTAGTGGATTTTTGTGAGCGTGAGGTGAAGAGCTGAAGAGCTGCTTGACACTGTGAAGCAGAGAAGAACTCACTCTCTCTGATATCACGACAGAGGAAACCACAAAAGATGAAGAGTCTTTTCTCACATGATTGTCTTATTGCTGACTGTAAAAGAAAAATTCTTCGTCTCCTCCTTTACCAAGTCTTTTTGGTTTTGTTTCCCTCATAGCACAAGAACTTTGAGATGTAGAGGAAAAGCAGAGTACTGAACATGAAATAGTGCTGTTTCTGAAATCTGTTGCCCCTTTTTTAGCTCACTTTTCTCCACCTGTCTTTTCTACAAACCACATCTACTGATGGAAGCTTCCAAAACAAGAAGACAGCCCCACAGCCAAAACCAGAATATTCAATTTTCTTCCTTTGCTTCTTTCAGAAGTCTCTCTTATAGAGTTTTCCATTTCTGGTTGTCAGGGGCTCTCGGCAGCAGAAAGGCTGACTGAGTATTGTTATCAAACGTAATTTTTAGAACTGTTTTTTATGTTTTCCCAAAATTTATTTGTTTAAACAGCAGAAGATTTACTACGAGTTTTAGAGTTATGTTCAAAATCCATGAACAGGAAGGATATTGAAACTATGCAAAAAAGTACTGCTTTCCAAAGTAACATTAATAATACATTTGAAGGTATTGAGATCCACTCTATACCAGTTGAGACAGATTATGGATGTAACGCATTCACAGGCACTGTGGATAAATCACCTCAATAAATTCTCCATGCTATACTGTAATCTCCAAAAGCTCTCTGACTGGCAAGAATCAGCCTTGCTGATCCAACTGCAGTTCTTCACACAATCTTGTTATTCATCTGCCAGTGACACCTGACGTTGAAACAACCAATGTCTTTATACATCTGCCACCACAAAACAACTTTACTTCACAAAATAATGTCTTGGCTGTTTTTTAAAAAATATTAACACAAACCTGCATTCTTCTGCACACCTCTCCGCTATGTTCCCCTTCAGCATATCAGATCACACTTTAAAAATATACTTTCCTTTATTCTCAAAAAGGCAGCAGTTAAAGTTTTCAATAATTTCTACTTAATATTTAAACACAAGAAATATTTCTGAAATTATCAGTGAAATGGGCACACTATGTCAGTCCTTCCTTAACAGCAATACGCATCATATTCTACTCACAGCTGAATTTTAGAGAAATACACCTCTATAAGCTCATTCATTTCTTTAAAAATCAACTGTAAGTCCTACTTTGATGATTTAAGGACTGAGGTGACCCAAGTCCTTGGTCTGTGTTTCCTCTTCCCTTGTGGATGCTGCTGCCCAGTACAAACACACATGGATGCATCCTTTGCACTAGATCATGGGCTCAGTTAGAACCCACTGCTGTCAATATATCACTGAACAGGAACAGAAATTTTTGTCATAGCCTGTGACAATAGGCCTCCAGTCCAAAAAGCGGGACATAGAGAGGCAGTCTGGAGATAAACCAGGACCATGTGTGATCTCCATTCCTCCATGGATATAAAGCTTGAATCCCTTCAACCCACAGGACAAAAGAGGCCTTACACTTGTCTATGCCATGCTAAGAAGGATCATCTCCGCTAGACCTAAAAATTTAATCTTGAAACACTGAAGACTGAGATTTCCCAGTCTCCCATAATTGACAAGACAGGGAGTAAGAGGGACTCTATCATATTTTGCTGCATTGTCTGAAAAGCAGAACACAACCTGGAAATTAAATTTTGAGAGTAACATGTCTCTAGTCCGTAAATTTAACTTTTGTGATTAAAGATGGTAAAACCACAACCAAACACCGCCTGATTTCCAAACAAGGATTTGGATTCATTAATTCATTTGGATTCATCTCCCATCCTCCGACATTTTGACACCTGAGGGTGCAGAGAATGTTCCCCCTAGGGGACACATCCCTTTGAGGATTAAATGTAGGATTATTCAACCATAAAATTTAATTTCATAAGACAAGTACTAGGAAATGGATTTCTTTTTTTCATTCACTCTTCACACTTTTTGTAATAACCTGAATACTTCTAAAAATAAAAGCAGAAGGATGGCTTAACCAATGCCTGTTAATACAAAAATAATTGGCTTAAATGAGGCACACACTCATATGCACAAAAAATAAATGGCCCAAGAATTCTTTTGAGAGTTACAATATTTTTAGCCATATGGTATTTCTTATTAATTGTTATAATTACTAAATAAGAGCCAAAAGTATGTTCAGCACTGTATAACACATCCAAATACTGTCAACCCCTAGCCTCAAATGCTTACAGTTCAAAAGATAAGATGTGCAGGGACAGGAGATACTGAGAAATGCAGTGACAAAAACAAAAGCTTAAGGTCTCCTGCATATTAGGAGGTGCTTTTGGCCTTACTCTGCATCAGCTACATCCCTCCTCTGAAAGTGACAAAAATGGGCTCTAAGCCTTTTCTCCTCCATAGAGAAAAAAAGAAGCAAGAAAAAGGGAACATGTTTTGAGGCTGAACAATCCACACTGGCTCTACAACATATTTTGGGCCCTTGGCAATTTATGCTAATTGACTGTAACCCTCAAGCTGTTCTTTCTGTGATGGGGCTGCTCTGGAGCACAGCCAGCCCATGGTCCACAGAAGCACAGGCTGCTGTGCTGAGCTGTGCTGTGCAGCTCTGGGTTGCCACAGAGCCTGTGAACCAGGGGAATGAAGCTGAAAATGTTGATGCAGCAGTGCAAACCACTGTGGAAAAGGCACACTGCTCTGGTAGAACTGAAGTACCAGGAGCAGGGAGCATTCACAGGAGGGGACAGTGGCCTCCTCTGGGCTGAGAAGAACTGACAGAAGTCATTAAATGATGTCACCACCTTCTGCAAGAAAAAGGGATCTTTTTCATATTGGGAAAATACTGGTGAAGACAGGTGCCCTGGAACTGAGAGAAGCTTAATAGCTCAGAGCATTAAGAGATGTTGCCAACAACAATTCAGACCAAGACTTTTCCTTAGAACTGCCTTTCATTTCTGAAACAGATTTTCCTGAAAGGAGAGCTAGTCAAGTCTATGTTCACTGCACCCCACTCACCCCAGGTTTTCTTCAGCTCTGTAAACTACAAGAAAGAGGATCTTCCTTTTTCCTGTAGAAGCCCTTTCTTTGACGATATACACTAAGCATTCTCTGTCTTATCCTGTCTCCAGTCCATTCATCTCTACCTCAGAGGCTAGAGGATTTATATCTGATTCCCTGTCCATCACATACATGCTCAGCAGTGATTTTGAAGCTAATGGTCCCAGTCATAAATGTCCCAAGGACAGAAAAGATGCACTGCAGTGTGCATAGCTGAGGCCCAGGGTCCTACTACTCTTATCTTGTAGATGATCTCNAAAAAAAAAAAAAAAGCTGCTACTGTCCATTCCTAATAAGCTGTAAACACTACTCAATTCCTGCACAGCCTCCTTGTTTGCTCCTGGGAATCAGCCTTGGAGGATCCTCCTTCCCCAAGCACCTATTGCTCTTTCTCCAGCACAGGCTTCATCCTTAATAACTTTCAGGGCACCTCTGTGCAGTACAGACTGTAATGTGATTAACTTTATGCTTCACAACCTCAGCATTAATTCGTAGGTCCCAGGGCAGGGATTTAACGTGAGGCATGTACAGAAGCTCGATCAGAAAAACAGCTCTTCCTTCCTGAAATGGCACAACAAAACAGCTTTGAACTAGGTGAAATGGCCAGGTTCTCTAAGGAAAAAATGCTGTCAAACCCCAGCACTATTGAAGTGAACAACAAAAAATGGAAGATAATTGATCCATTCTACCTCCAAGACAAGGCTGAAAGTTCACAGGATTTTAAGCCACTTTCTTTTCTCTCCCTGTGCTTTAAGGCAAAACTAAATCTGTCTATAAAAACACAAGTATTTTGCCCTGCAAGCATGGTGTTATTAATTTATCAGGTGCTCGCTCTCCTTGTTTGTTATCTTTACTTTCCTCTCTTTGACATCTTCATTGTGGTGTCTGTATGTTAATTGTTAATACCCTAAGCAATGAGAAGCTGCAATGGCACAATGAATTTGTAGCCTCTACAGGAGCCAGTGAAATCTAATGCTTTAGAAGATACTGCAAAGTCATCGTCCTTCCCATGGAATGCTAACTTTAAGAAGCAGTGCCTTTTCCAAATGCATAAAGAATGAGAAACTTCATATAAGAGAACTGAAGGTCCCTCACAGGCTGTATGCATGGGAATTCCAGCAGCAACAAAGTCATGGGTTTTACAAAATGGATTTATAATGTGGCCAGAAATCATGCTGCTTTTCAGAGTTTACACCAAAGCACTGTCACTAATACTCCATGATTCACTCTGAAAGTGACAATAAAATGTGATGTGAGGTCTTCTGTAAGTGCACAAAAATTTCAAACTCTTTCAGTGTCTCCTGCAATGACTCACAACTACTGATGACATTGGTTATCAACTTATTTAGGACCAATATTCCCCAAGGATGAGAGGAAATTTCTTGTTCCCTTTCTAGCAATAAGGAAGGTCCATGGGTTAAAAATCTTATGAGATAGAGTTTGTTGTATGGTCTGAACATTTCCTTGTAAGCAATATTTTAGGTTTCCATGCAGAGCAAGCTTTATTCTGCCACAGCACACACGTTTCTACTGATGATGGCAGTGGCTGGAAAGATATTTATGTGTACCTAGAGTAGAGAGTTAGGAACAACAGTCTAACGAATACAGAACAGGCACAAAATAAATCAGATCAGCAGAAGTGTTGCAGTGGGTATGTGAAGTACACCTAAAGACTGCAATTACACCTGCAATAAGAAATGGATATATTTACTTTTTAATGAGCAATATCCAGCCATCTCTCTACCCACCCCTGCTGTATTGCTTCCTTCTATGTGCCTTCTTTATTTTTTCCTCTTCTTTATAACTTGGTCTTAGCAAGCACTGAATAATACTCATCAATTCTGAAGCAAAATATTTATGCTCTGCATAGTATTACATAGATTTGAAACAAAGTCTGCTCCCTTACACTGGAGGGAAAGGGATCAGATTTTCCAAAATACCTTGGCACTCTGTGTTAGAAGGATGTGCCTCGTGCACTTCTTCAAGGCACTTGCAGAAGTTTCCTGCTCTAGCCACCAGGAAGAAAGCAGGTTAAGCTGTTCAGGTACTTAGGAAAATTCAATGAGTGCCAAAATCAGTTATCAAGCATTTGCTGATTTGGAAAACCTGGCCCCAGAAATCCTGTCCTTGGCCTTGGATATGACCAGGAGCTTGGTCTTGAGCAAAAGTAATAGTTCAATAATGGGAAAGCTGGCAGGGCTACAATGCACTATTCCTTCTAAATCCGAAGCGGTGGTTCCTCCCCGGCACTCATGATGCACATTATGAGATACACACCAGCCAGTGTGGAGGCCCAGCACCTCCACCCCAAGGAATCATGGCCTCAGTGTTGCAGTTCCCTTGCCTTCTCTAGCTGAAGGGCTGAGACTGCCTATAAACCTTCTCTCCTCACTTCCAGAACCTTTAAGTTACTACAGCAGGGGTAGAGTCCTTTTCCTGCTAAGGTCACTTTTAAAACATCTTGTGTATGACATATAACAAACATCTTCCTCTTATCCAAGAATAATATGGGGAATAAAATCATGTGAAAGGAGACTGTGGCTTTTCCCAGACCTTGGGAGCACATCCTGTCCTTGAGGTTTCAGGCATTAGAGGATTTACATAGTTTAAACCAGTAATGTATTAAAAAACAATACATTCATACCAATTATGTACAGGGCCTTGATTTGTCAACGAAGTTTTGCAGATGCCTGTCTTCAAATAAAGACCAGACAGATGCACTGCTCCTAGAAGCAAAGGCTTTGTTCCAAAGGCTAGCTTGGATGATGCTTCACACCAAGTTTTTTCACAGGTGGAGTTCTGAAGTCTTTCATTGAGTTGAATGTGCTTAAGTTTTGGTATAATCTCAAGTTCTTTGGATAATTTGTAGCCCCACAGAGGACGTCCATATATTTTCTATTTAGAGAAGGGACAGGGATAGCACCCACCACATGCTGCCTAATTGGATGACATTTTGGTGTATGTGTATTTCTTCTAAACTGTTTCCACTGCCTGCAACAAGCCGGGTTTTACAAGTAAATTATTTACACAGCCGGCAGTGAGCTACAATGGACACACACATGAGCAGTCAAAGCTGCCATAACATCCACAGTTAGGTCTTTCCTGCTCAAAAATAACAGAATGTAGCACACCAAGGGGTGCCAGGAGGGAGGAAAGTTCAAAGGCATTGCAAGAAGTCAAAGACACTTTTAACACATAAAAGTTTCAGCACCTAAACATGGAGGGGGTTAAATATTGCTGCATTACTGATACCAGTGGTACAAATCCTTGTGCAGGGCAGTTCCCACATGGGGGAATATCAGATAACAGTGTATCAGAGTATCTAACAGCAATTTTTCTGTCTTTCCCACAGGAACGCTGTCACAGGCATTGGACAATTCATGGCCATTAGACACCGGTGTGCATGTTGACACATAAATTTTCTTATTTCAGATTATTGGAACGTAGTCCAATGGCGATTCAAGCCCAAGGCTAGTGGCTGCTGTAGGAGCAGTCTGGCTGGGGCTAACAACTCAATTTACATATTTAACTGTCTTTGCTGAATTAGGCCTTGATTGCAATATTGTCAAAAACCATAACAACGTTTCTTAGGCACAGCCGGGAAGAAAAGAAGGCTTTGGGGAAAGAAATAAATGTTTGACAGGATATTTTCGTTTTATATAGCAACATATCAAAGCAAGATGGGAACATGAAGGCTGGGAACAAAATCCCGATCCTACTAATGTCAATGGGAGTTTTGCCATTGAGCTCAACAGGATCAATATTTCATGGTTGCTAGGCCTGCACACCAGCAACATTTCTTCCTGTGCTTGACGCTGGGTCTCAAAACACACACATGAAATTGGACAGGCTGCTAAGTCTTTGTTCCTGAAGTTTCATTTCTGTTAGAGATGGATGAATAGACTTTTGAAAGGGAAAACAGAGGAAAGTCACATTTGTACTCCTGCCTATTCACTTTCCCTCTAAAACATCTTTCTCAAGGTTTGAGGCAAACAGTACTGAATCTAAAATAGACAGATACGTTGTCATACAATGGGGATCAGTTCAGGTCCAAAACACAAATAATTCACAACATAAGATGGAAGTAAAATTGTGGGTTCATATTGGATTATTGTTTTAACAAGGTGGTAAGGAATTTTAAAACCAAGTCCTTGCAGCATTTTCAAATTTGGCTAAGCATACATATTTATATGTATTTATTTAATATCTCTTGGTTTTCTAGCATACTTATCATGGACATTGTTACCAGAACGTCACACGACTGGTGTGTGAATGCTTGATGAATATAAATACTGTGAAGGATCCATGCTCTCATTAATTTTGAAAAATCTACAGGGTTCTAGTGCAAATAGCACCAGTATAAGTATAAAATTGAAGGTGCTTAATGCCAATAACATGCTCAGACTATCAAATGATATGTGCACAGGCACAAATTGCTTGTTTGCAAACAGAAAGAGCAAATATAATAATGGAACTGCCTGTTGGCTTTTTATCCCAAATTCAGTGTCAAGGACCTAAACCATGACCTGAAATTCTACAGCCCCAGGCCTATTCCACATCTTTCTGTCTTTCAGCAAATCTGAAAGAAAAGTGGAGAACTTTACACAATATGTTAATTGTTTGTGTTGCTATGTCCTAAATTTGTATCTCCTCTTGGCAAAACAAGGCAGAACATCCCCACCCGACAGATGTACCTCAAACTTGCTAAAGAGTTCACACTATCTGTGAAATCCTATCAAACTGTAACGCCTTTAAGGGCAGGAGTGGTCACGGAAACAGCAAATTTAAAATAAATACTGCAAGCTATTCATGGGAACAATCTCAGTTTTGGAATAGCAAGAGCCATCCGATTCACAGAGTTGTGCTTATTCAGGCAGCGAGCAAGAACCCTCTCTCGTATGTCTGTGTGCAGCTGAAACCTCACCTAAAGGGCACATCAAGGACACTGGAGCCAACATATGATAAGAAAATATATATTCTATTTAGTTTATTTATAAGGTGCATTGGTTTGCTTTTAAAATCCTCTTTAAAAAGGTCTGTTTACCCAGACAGGATCGCAAAATGGAAGGTTACAGCTTCTTTCAAGAAGGCAGATTTTGCTGAGAAACTGAAGCAACAACCTTTAATTGAATTCTGGGAAAAGGAAATGTTGAGGGACTGCTTGCTGTGAGCTGCCCGATGGGCAGGCTGTTACCAAGCCACGTGACTCTCAAATACAAATGCCTCAGCCCAGTGAGTATCCCAAAAAGCTTTGTACATGATACACTGCATAGCCAGAGGCTGTTTACCTTTCTAATTTTTAAGCAAATCAGATGGAATCTGTTGCTGGATAACCACTCCCTGCTGCTGTCTTTGCCCAAGCTAATACCTGCCAGTCTAACAGAGCACAACAAAAACGCTGTTTTCTTTTCTCTCTGTGAGTCCTTGTGAATGATAGGAGGACACTCTCTGCTGATGTGTATCAAGTGATCCCCAGTACCTTTAAGCTCATGTCAGCCGTACATTTCTAGCACATGGATTAATTATATATGGCTTGTGCAAGCTGAGAGCCCTCTGTGGAAGCAAGCAGGCTCATTTTCACTAAGGACACAGTACCTAGTGGTCACAGGATCAGAGGGTTTGATGGGAGCTTTTGAAATCATCTAGATGATCTCTGTCTCCCCTGAGAGATGGTTTTTTTTTCCATTCGGTGCTTCAATGGCAGACTTAAATCCTCCTGACTAGCCTGTTCTAGGGTTTCAGCATCCTAACCTGCCAAAGCATTTTTGCCTGATGCCTCATGTCAAGCTACCTGCTCTATAAATCCATTTCTTCATGTCTCATCTACTGCTGCGGGCAGAGAACAGGTTATTCCCCTGCATTTGGCAGCAGTCTTTCTTGTACTGTTACCATGCCTCTCCACTTGCTCTAAACGAGCCATGTGTAATTGTATAAACGAGCCATCAGTGCATACCATCCTATTAATAACACGTAATTATTCACAGACAGCACTTGGCAATAGAAAGAAAAGCTGGTGGGTGTGGGTTCCTATCAGAGGAAAGAGGCATTAGGAGGTAATGCTGCTCAACACCTCTCAGAAGGTACTTAGAACTGTGTCTCCTCTAATACAGGAGTTTGACAAACTCAATTGCTTATCAAATATTTACGAGAAGAGGGATGAGTCCCTGGACTTGCTTCAGACTGGTATGGAATACAGGCTTGTGCTAACCCTTTCTACAGCGTGAACTTCACTGCAAAGACTTGACTGAAAGGCAGCCAAGCTGCCACTTAACACTGGGGAAGGCGAGCTGCATCCGCAGCAAGGGGATACAAGACTTGTGACAGCCTGTGTTATAAGGCACGGCCACTTTTGAGCCATTTTTGCTCATTTAACTACAGAGAGTGGTACATGCTTGCATATAAAAAACTCTTTCTATTGATATTACTGGGCATTGTGCCAGGCTTCAGAGATGAATGAGTGATACTTGGGAACACACTAAGTGATAATGACATGAAGAAGCACTCAGATGGGCGTTTATTTCAGATGCTGTGGTGACAGGTCCTCACACAGACCCTAGTGCTGTAAGTAAACAGAAAATAAAAGTCCTTGCATTTTTTCAGGAAAACAAATGTTTGAGGAAGAAAGTCCCATATACGGGTTGTGCACCAAGAGCTTCACCAGTTACCTGCCCCCACATTTTTCTCTAGCTTATATGCAACTTGGAAGCCCTGAGTGAACAGTGCACGCATGGCAAATTATAAAGTGAAGGTTTTATTACAGAAAATGCAGACATATTGTGGCTCATGCTGTAGGACTTAAATCATCACATTAGGTCTTTATAAAAAATGGAGATCGCTCAGCCTCATGGGAAAGGCATTTGCATCTTCATCATTACAGAGGCAACAAACTTCATCCATAAAGATGTGCCTAGAACAAATGGCAGTAAATTGTGGACACATGTTTTCCTTTAATTGGTCCTCATCAACTCAATCTAGCTAGTGACTTCAAAGAGCTCTTACTAAGAAACCTCTTCCAAATTTTTTGTTTTATTCTTTTTATGGCTTTTTTCTTTTAATGTCTTAAGAGATTTCAGATTAAATAGAATCTTTGAAGATACAGTATGAAAGCCTTACTTCTTTATAGTTTTACATCACATGTTTAATTACTTATTCATAAATTATGAATGACTAGAGGTAAAGTAGCATCGCCCGGAGCCCCTGTCCTGGGCCAAGTGTAGTGCTACAGTTTTTATAAACTCTACCTCTTGACAGCTGGGTTCAG
This sequence comes from Edolisoma coerulescens, assembly GCA_013397115.1. NCBI lineage: Eukaryota > Metazoa > Chordata > Aves > Passeriformes > Campephagidae > Edolisoma > Edolisoma coerulescens. Next base: position 1,101,968 of record VWZW01007725.1, on the reverse strand, counting down.
ATTCAAGCCAGCCACAACTCTATTCAAAAGAGCAGCTGTTGCTAATGCCATTTTCACATGCTATTCCTGATCAGCATGAATGGATGGAATGTGCTCTTTTTGGAAAGCACAGCAAAAGAATATGGATGGCAGTAGAATGCTTATGTAACTCATGTGAAATTCACCAAAAAACCTAGACATAAGCTACAATCAAAATCTTATTTATCTATGGGTCTGATTTTTAAAAATACAGTTAACAAATCCCACTGTTTGAAAATCAAACCAATATCTACGTAAGTATTTTCTTCCAGCCCCAAAGCCAAGAATTCCTCTAGAGTACAAGAGTCCTACTGTCTCAGACACCGCACAAACACAGCTGAACACAGCACAAATGAACAGAGGTGGAAAAGAATTCACAGATGAGTGTAGCCACTACTGGCCCAGTAGCACAGCTGGGACTCAAGAAAAATGTGACAAGTCTCACAACAACACACCAGTTTGGAGGTGAAACTGCTCCTTCCTACATTTCTTTGCCACGGGCACATCCACAAGCACACACAGAGTCTTGTCTCTTCAGCTGATCGCTGTTTCTACAAAAACCACCAACACTTTGTTCCAGCTATCCTAGGTTTTCTATGTTTATGTATGCCCTATGTACATATTTGCAAGAATACATACATAGGGCACTTCTCTCTATAGAAGTGCCTTAAAGCTCAATCACTCACTCATGCCACAGCAGACAAGATGAAAACACTGCCACGTTATTGAGGCAGCACCACAGACCCACTTGTTGCAGTTGCGGATGAGGAAGGCAGGCAAGCGGAAGACATGGGTGAATCAGCCCACAGCAGAATATCCTCTTTTGATACTTTCTCTGAAGGTTTGCTTTTTCTTCAGCTGTACAGTAGCAGCAATTTTCCTCTTTTGTCCAAACGAAACAAGTAAGACCATGCTGCAGGCCCTTCTTATACCATAAAGAACAGTTACAGGAAACACATAAAAGTAATTTCCTCTTCCTTGGACAGAATGCACTCTCTTGGAGTTTTTTTTTAGCATCGTGATGTAACTGGGGAAAAAGTGAGGTTAGGTAACACACCTCAGTGCGTCTAAAAGAAAGTCGATAGAATAGAAATTAAGTAACTTGGGGGATCTTGCCATAGGCTTTTTATAAACTAACCAGTGAAAAAACTCATTCCATATGCCCAAATTACCTCTGATATAGCTATAGCTGCTGTATTTGTTAATGATAACTACATTTATTACACGTTTTTGCTGCACTCAGAGAAATAAAGAAGTTTGTTTATCTGTCATTAGAAGTACTATGTTCATAATCCATCTTTTCAAGTTACATCACAGAGGTGACAATATTGTTGCATAGTCATACTGTATATATGTGTATGTATGTACACATATATAGTTTTCTTGGGTTTTCCCTCTTTATTGTCAATGTTCCTCTATTTGCCACCTATCTCTTCAATGTATTACCCTGAAAAACACAGTTTAAAGCAGCAGGGATAAGAAAGGAGAATGCTGCCAAGCAGGGAAGCGTGGTGTTAAAAAAAAATAAAAATAGTTACAGAAAGACTCAACACCGCGATAGGCTGGATGAACAGTATACCTTCTTTCTTTTCCCTACATGTTGGTAGAAATGTATTTATACAGTTCTGCTTCATATTTTTTTTACAATGAACCTAATGTTGGTCCAGCAACCAAGTTAGTTTTAGAATTAAATCACATTTCAACATGGCAAAATGCAGCAAAGTATTCTGGGTCCTTAGCTATGGTAAAAATACCACAGCCCCCACTGCTCTCAGTGGGTTTCTGGTTAAAATTCTCCTTGAGGAGCTCTTCCCACATTGCACTCCAGCCAGGCATGAAATCTCTGGGAACTAAAGGTGTGCTGCTGGGAAAGTCATGTAGGCACATCTGGCCTAACTTTGCACTCAGGCAAAATAACTTTGGGTGCACCTCTGGAGACTTCCCTATAATGTCATGAGGACACAGCTCTGTTTCTCCTACGTCATAGGAGAAACTGCAAACAGGAATAGGAACACCAACCAACCTAGCAAAGCAAAAGAAATCTCTCACTTTATACCCTGATGACAATGAGTAAAGCAAAGATATGATAGTAGCCAGATATCTGTAACAGTCCACAAAATATTCCTTAGAGTTAATTTTCACACACTCCAATAAAAACAATAGTCCTTCCATTCCTCATTCCATGCATACTAAGCATGATTTCCTGGTTTTTCTCTTGCTTGGGCCCAAAAAAGGGAAATCCACACAAAATTGTCTATGAAAATATGTATATTGGAGTGAGACATTCTGCCAAATTGAAGTGACAACATTAAAAAACCTCTTTTTTTTTTTCATTTTTACTGGAAATTAGCAATTTCCCTTACAAAACACGACAGCTTATATTATACTTACATTTTGTCTAGTCCTACTTTACTTAATCTCTACAATTTTGAAGCTTGTGACGCTTGCACTGAAAATTGTCAGTTTACAGAAATGCCCCAAAAGTCAATACTGTTTTATACCTAAAACCTTCCCTTACTTCCATGAACAGGGGAGCCAGCCCCTGTCAACACAGTCTAAACTCCATCTGATGTCTTTGCTGGACTTTCATATTGGATGGACTCTTCTGAAAGCCAAAACTTAGAAAAAAAAAGAAACTTGTTATCTCAGGAGGTGACACAGAATTTAGGTCTGTGTGAGCCTAAATTTTTCCTCACTCATACATCTTTTATTGAGTGGCAACCACCAGAAATGCCAAGTGGGATGGATCCCTCTTCCAAAAATGTCGCATTATTTCTTCCAGCCACCATCCTCTGTATCTACATCTCATTTTTCTGAGGGTGTTCACAGTTGCAAGGCACAGCAAATCAATTCTACTCTTGTACAAAACTCTGCAGAATCAGCTGATCCTTCAACCCCTTTTTTTTAATACATCTCCAAATATCTCAGACAACAGGGTAATTCAACTTCCATATGGTTCCTCCAGGCACCTGAAGCAAGACACGCGGTTAAGTACTTCCCTGAATTGTGCCCTGCATAAATATTACTAACTTACATAAGGATTTGAATAGTTCCTTTCTTACAGAATAAAAATTAATATTTACTTACTAAACAGTTGGCAATAGAGGACCTGTAAGCTTCTCTTCATGGTATCATGTGGTCCTGCTGGTCTGCCAGTTTATTCATGATTCTGTCAAAAAAAATCAAGACAAGGAGAAAATTATGTATGAAAAATATAGGCTGCCTTGTTATACCTGTCCATTACAAAGTATGATGAAGCTTCACAGGAAAATTGTATTGATAAGCAATGGGAAATTGCCTAACTGCACTTTGCTTGCCTTAGCCATGCTCTCCAAGAGCTTGGCAGGGAAGGATAGAGTCATGGCCCAACATGGAAAATTTCTCAAGAGTATGCAAAATAAACACACTAGAAATTACTTTCATGTTGTGCTTATGGCTTGATAAAATTAATTTTATTGGAGTCTTTTTAGTTTGGAGAAAGGGTCCTCAGTGGAGAAGCAAATGCAAGATGCAGACACCGCCAGGCAGCTGCACCGGGCACATGGGGCTGTAGTTTTCTCCCTAAGCCTCCCCTTTTCACATCCCTCAAGAAGTACAACATGGAGAAAGCCCACCCACTCCTTTCCCAATGAAAATTTCAGTGGTGCCAAAGTGGAGGAGATCCCAAACTCTGCTGAAATGGTAGCAGAGAGGGCAGCTTTGTCCTGGCATTTTTAGCTTCACGTTAGTCAGCTTTTGGAGGTCATATCCCTTCCTGATATACCTCACCAGCTACCTGGGCTGGAGAACCTTCTCTATGTCTTAAGACATTTTCTGTTTCTTCTAAACTAAATTTAGTGTAGACAGGGATCTCATAATTCTTGCGTCTGCTGTCTGAAAACGTGATGTGGCAAAAATATGTGACCACCCTACCTCCCTGCCTTTGCCCACCTGGGGAGTAACTAATAACATTTTATGTGTCCTCAGACGGTATTTTCAAATACTTGACATGGATATTTTTTCACCTCGGTTTAAAAAATATTATGAAAAAATACATCCCAATCATGCTCATACTAATTATTCACATTGTGAAGAAAATAAATGCATAAATCAGAAGTGAAAAGCAAATGTAGTCCCAAAGCACTGCTGTGAGTAATGTCTCACTGACTACCCAAAGACAACACAGCATTCAAGCTCTTTATTCCAGAAAAAAGAATTTGCTAAACATTCAGAACCAACTTGGAGAAGCAGGACACTGAGATCACCTTCCTGAAGGGTCCCCGGTCAATATTAAATAGCATGTAGTATCCTCTAGCTTTCAGTTCAACCCATTTTCATCTTCTGAACTCCTAGGGACATTTCTGAGTCATTTTAACATGCATATAAATCTTTCAGAGCTTATTTAAAATGCAATCTTGAAGACATAAGATAAACAAGTCAAACCAATGAATAACACCTTTGAACTTTATAAATGCTGCAGAGCTTGTGAAAAAGGAGCTATATTTGACTTTTATGTGGAAAACTCAAAAGGATCGTGACTTTTCTTGCCTGTAACAAAAGACACTTGGGTTTTGTTAAGTTAGTCCACTCGGAAATTTATGCACACAAATGCTGTGTGTTTGGATTCTCCCACACTTTTCATTTAAAACCGGACCTTAAAAACATCTCAGTAACTCGCAGAAATGTCAGTATGTGCAAGGTGTTTTCTCCTAAATGGAAGCAATCACCTGTGAATTAGCTTACCATTTTTAATCAGAATCGGCATTAGATTCATGCTATGGTTTTATCACGGAAACTTGCTCAGGGACTTCTGGTTACCCCTTTTTTCCTCATCGTTTACCAAACAACAAACCAGATGTAGAAAAAAACCTCAGTCTTTATGCATAAACAGATGTCATATAGTCTATTACACCACTCTTCAAAGATGCATATACAAAAGGTCTGTGTTTAGCAGCCACTAAGATATTAATAAAAATAAATGCAGGAAAAGCCAAGAACCAGATAAGCCACTGAGAATGTAGATACCATATACCCAAGTACTCCCCAAAGAGCAAATAAATTAAGTTTGTGTCAAAACAGGATTGACAAGCACTGACCCATCTGAAGTCATAAAAATAAGTGGAAAAAAGGGAGAATCTGAAATTGCAACCCTAAATCCACATTATTGACTTTGTATAATTTGAACTATGCTTGGCAATGTTGATGTGATGCAGTTCTTGGCTGTGAACCACAATTTTTTTATATTTCTCTTCCATCTCCATATTAATGCTACCCATAATAAAAAAAGGTATTTGCTTACAAATTCTAGTATTGTGGTTAAAATAAATTGTATGCTTTTGTGTATATATTTATTTAGACTGGTAATTTACCCTGTGCTAAGAAATATGAACTAGTGTGCATATGGGGAAAGAAACAAAGGTTATCACTGTAAAACTTTAACGATATTCTTCTGTTGGTCTCAGTTAGAAGATTTATCCTTTTGACCACATGGCCATAAAATTATACACAGAGAACTCAGTGAACATACATAAATGAAATGCTGCCATGAATTTACAATGTCTCAATTTCTTCAAAGTCCTTAGTGTGACTTGGGCTTAATAGAAGAGAACATTTCAGTCAGAAGGAACCCACAATGATCATCCAGTTCAACTAATTTAAATTTAAGCATCCAATACTGCAGTTAAACTTTCCGCAGTTTTTAACACCTTATTTCTTGTGTACAGGAAATTTGTGCAAAACAAGGATTTGTTTTATTGTAAGGCGAGAGACATCTAATAAGATTTACTTGTATAACTTTGGAATCCCAGGAACACCAGTGATGGTTTTCCCAAGGCAGAGATTGTTTGCAATAACTATCAAGGCGGCACAAAGTTGAGGCAGATGAACCAGCCCATCAAGTCCCTGAATCAAGACCTGACGTGAGAACAGAGGAACCACTGCTGCACCCACCCAGGTGAAAGCTCCAGCAAGCCCATTACCCTGACTTTAACATGAGCTGCAAGCAGGACAGCAGAGAAATGATTTGTGAAACAGCCTCAGTGCAAGGTCATCTTTACACCCTGGCATAGCTTGCTCTCTCTTCAGCAAGCCAGAGGGGAATAAATTACCTAAGGCGCCATATTTTTTTAACTTGAGAATAATTATTCCTTACTTATCTCCATCACGTCATACAATTTTAGTCTTTCATTACACCATTTAGAATCTCTTTGTCAAGCTGAGGAACTCCTGCCTTTTTGCTTCTTTCATAAGGAAGATATACCTTATGTCTGATAATTGGCATGCCTTAAGCCGAACATATCCCTTCTAGTTCAGATCTGAGGAGTAGGGAAGAAAATCACAGGCAGCCACCCAAACCTGAGTGTGTATTGGGGTTTCATATTGCACAGTGATATTTCCTGTTTCTTCTCCACTCCCTTTCCAGTTGTGCCTACGATTCTCTTTGTCTTCGTGAGCTCTACTCCACTGTTTTATAGAGCTGACTGCTGAGTAACAATAACTCCTCTGAAATCTATCCTCAGGTATTTAGAGCTAGGACTACTTTTTGCCTGTGGATGGGACATTGCAATTATCATCATGGAATTTCATCTGCCATTTTTACCATGCAATCATTTACTACCTTGACTTTTCTTAGAGATAGCAATGAAGGGCTGAATTACTATTATTATTATTATTACACTACAAATATATAGGATATATATATACTAAAACCTATAGGATATAAGGACTTCTGAAGTTGCTACAGTTTCTAAAATAATACCTTCCAATCATGGAAATTCTTCTGTACCTCGAAGAAGACAAAGCAAAGTCTCACGGTCAGACATTTCAATAGCTGCACAGGAAACCTCCTTTCTGAGTATCAACCCATGTCCAGTCATCACAATACTCTCTCATGGCCCTTCAGGCCCATCTAATCCAAAAATTCTTTCCCAGGGTTTTGTAGTCTTTATCTTATGAAAATCTTTTGCAGGTCTCCTATGATAAATACATTTATTTATCACAATCAAGAAAGGTTACAGATTGAGTGGCTGGTATCTGAGAGCGCTCTAGTTCACCAAACTGTTTTCTCTTAGGTATGTGATTATGTCATTTTTGGCACTAACAGATCAGCAAAATTGTGCATATGCAGATGGAAAATGCAGACACACAGCCAGTTCCTGACTTTGGGCAGTTTAATTTAAAACCAGAGTATCGCCACCTGTTTTAAATACACAAACAGTCACAAGAAAAAAATAATTACGAAGAATGAGCAGAAACAGAAGTGGTCCTGGAAAAAAATTTAGTTGGAAAATGTGTGCTAAACTTCAATAATATAAAATCTAATGTGAGCCTGAGTTTTGGATCAATTTTATACTCCTCCCTCATTTCTTCAATGCTTCCCTGAGGTTTTTTGGGAGTAGACTTCTCCAAATTATTAATTTTGAAACATATTGAGTTTTAGTGTTTGAGAAGCCATTCTGAGTATTTGAGGGAATTATCTGATACAAACATACCTGATCCTTTAGATTTATTTTTTTTTTTTAGGTATTCTAAACTTAATTTCCTAGATTTTGGTGTCCAAGTGAATGGGCATATTCCCAACTGCTCTGAACTCCCTCTGAAAACCAGGAAATAAAGTTTTATTATGACTTTCATTTCAGTTCTATATTGCAAGTCATATTGGTGTACCTACTGACATACTTTGAAGCAAAGTAATAGTTAGTGCAAGTTTGTAGTCAAATCAATTTCAAGTTTGAAATACCCATCTTCAATACTTAAATTAGAGGAAATTTTTAAGCAGAAAAGGTGTCACATGCCTCATCACAGACACCTGTATTTGAAAATATTGGTTAAGCACTTGGTGTCTGAAATGGACTAACATATTTTGCATTTTTTAGTACACAATATTTCACATATAGTTTATCTTACCAAGATGATGAATAGATGTGTGAAATCCCTGTGGACAGCTAGCAATATTGTCTTTCACAGTAAGTGATCCCCTCAACATCTCAGTTAAATTAAAGAGGACAATGAAGACATAATGATGGATTGAAGACAAAAGAGTCCAAAAGAGCTGACAGCTCCCAGCCATTCATTATGTCTGATGGGAAAAAAAAATGCCAACCAGGCCTTAAATTAAAGAAGAAATAGAGGAGAAAGAACAGAAGATGGATGCTGAGGCAAAGCTAACAGCCAGTGGAGAACCCTTTTTTGTTGTCTGTCAAATGGAAACCAGGAGGCTGAAATAAAGAAGCTGAAAAATGGTAATGAAAAGAGGAGACAGGCAAAAGACATGGCACTCCCATCCATAAAGCACATAGACCTTATTACGTCATTTCTGACTGCCTTCTCTCTGCTATGGATCATTCCAGAAAAAAAGAAAAAGCTACATCATAGATAGTTTTCAACAACAGTATTTCTGCAGAAAATGAAAGAGGAAAAGCAGACAGACTCAGAACTACTTCCATCTCCAATCTTTTTTGACTTCCCTATCAAGGAAACCCAGCCTTGACCCTTTCAGTATAATATTGCCCCAGGATGTTCAACAAATTTCTTGTAAGACATCAACAGTCACTTACAACTCAGGAGAGCTGGGACTACCTCCAGGAGTTACTCCCCCAGTGTGAGCTCCACCACCAAGATCTTCATCCACTGCTTCCCACAGGTTAGTCACAGTGGGTATTCCAGTGTGCCTCATAAAAGGAAGCAGGTGTCCTCTTCTTGACTACACAAGGCTCAAGCACAACTTTGTGTTTTCCAGCCTTCATGATTTTTTTCTTAGTTTTATGGCCTACTTCCACAATCCAGATGTTATTTTGCAAAATTTATATCCCAAAAAGCTTCAGGGCATGCTAATAAAAAGATGATTAACTTGCAGCAGTAAGATTCCTCTGAGCAAGAATTCTCTGTTCTTGTTCAACACGTGCCACATTGTTTGCTGTGATTTATTTCCCACTGCTTGGAACATGCAAACCACCATTACCATCTTTCTTCATAACATCCTGAGTGCAGCATTTTTTATATTTATGTCCACTTTACACTTAGATCTTTCAGCACTTTTTGAAGTAGGTTCCTCTTTGCTGATCTAAGAATGAGCAATTCACATCTACTTCCAAAATTATCCTCAAAAGTGTACGCCCTTTGCTTTCCTAAGGTCTCCAAAGAGTAGGGTCTACCCTCAGGATATCACAGCTGAATAAAACCAGTCTTGGTGGTGGAGTGCTGGCCTGTCATACGTGCATAAGGAATAGTCAGGTGGGAACTGAACTAGAGCTACTGCCACACTTTTCTTGCATCCTATATGACACGAACTTGGAAGCAGAGCAGAGCATCCAGAAAAAAAACCCCAACCTCCCCAAAGCCTCTCCTCCCTGAATTCAGATGCAGAGCACCTACAATCCCCACTGGGCCTGACGCTGGCTGTGGTTTTTCTTGTATTGGTGTTTGAATACAATACCAATGTATCGGTATTGTACCAATGAACGGGCATTAGCACAAAGATAAACACCAGTCAAGAAAAACACACAGAGAAAGCAGTGTCGATATGTGAGGAAACCCTGACAGCAACTGTTCCCTCTTCCTCAGCTTCCCTGTTTCATCATTAACTGTTGAAACTCCCCCATCTCTCTAACGTAACAGTTCAAATGACTGTGTTCCCACAGCCCTCCTCCCAGCTGTGACAGGGTTTCCATGAACAACTCTAGGCAAGATGATCACCTAAAGGCTACTGTCATTTGTGTGGCAAGTGGAGGACACTGACAGCTAGCTCACCCTTCACCATCTTCCTTTGCTCACATGTCAAACCTGGGGCACACTGATGAAAGAGAGAAGCCTACACTCTCAGGGTTTACTGTCATAAAAATAGATGGGCATGAAGAACCTCACATCTAAGCAACCATGACCAGGGGAAGGACTCAGTCTGAAAAGGCCAGGTGAAACTACTGTTGCCTTTGGCTACTCAATGTCTTGGCATCTATGGTCATCTCATGAACAATCACTGAACAGCAAAAGGCAATCATTCAGGGGCAGGGAAAACTGAGAAGAAAAATACCAGGGTGGAAATGAAAGGTCATTTCACAAGAGACATAACCATTTTGGAAAAGCTGTGACAGGGTTACTCTCTTGGCTGATTATAACTGAGAAGTCCCAGAGATAGAGATCAGAAAAACTACAAAGCATTAGGCTACTAAATGTCCTTCACACTCCATCAATTGTGCAAGGGACGATTTCTTGATTATTTCTTTGTTCCTAATCACCTACCATTAGCAAATACTTCTTATGGCAGCTCCAGTGGGAGAAAAGTCTGAGCAGTTGTTCTGGTTGCTTCTTGTTCTCAATAGTGCAAAGACATGACTCTCTGTGGGTCTGCCTCTCCAGTTTTAGAATAAGAAAAGAAGAAGACTTTCCTTTACATCATTCATGTCTGTGGAGCCCTGAGAAGCTAACATCTTCATAAAGATCAAACTGACTTAGCAGCTGTAGGGTTGGAGAGGGGAAGGCTTTTGTGCTCATTTTAAAACTTGTATGTGGCTGAAGATAAAATATTCAATGATGAAATAGCGACATATTTTTGTGAAATCCCTGTGGACACCTAGCAATATGCTCTTTCTCAGTAAGTAATTCCCTCAATACATGTGAATATATGGGCATTTGAAACTTCGATAATGAAATTTTACTGCACACCTTGAAACATGCTATTTTGGCTAATTGAAGAAAAAAAGTCCAACTTCCCTGAGTTTCAAGGAGAATAATCTTCCGCAATGCAACATGAAAAAAAAAGTGAAACAACTGAATCAAGAAAGTTGTACAGAAAAAGTCCTTAGTGAAAAGCACCTTTCACTGTCCTCTTGAAAAGACTTTTTTTTTTAATGAAATACGACAAATGTAAGACTAGGTTGTGCAATTTTTCAGAATTTTCTTTATGGGTCTTATGAGAGCCAAACCAAAAAAAATATTTTAATATTCATTTCAAGCTCATGATGAAAATTTCACAGGCTGCACTACACCAAGGAAGCATTCAGCAGTGTAAATTGCCTGCTCTTTGACAGGAAAACTTTATAACCATTGGAAGCTCTCCTGCTAAAAGACTTTTTTGGCACACAAGACAATGTTAGTAAAGATATCTCTATAACTTGTGGAAAAATAAAGAAAATACAGCCTGTTCTTCCTTCTCAGTCACAGCAGGGAATGGATGTAGAAACAAGCTCTGCTTCCACATCACTCTTGTGATGGTGGGTTTCCCCTGGAGGATCTTCCACGGCATCTCACAGGCCTCAGGGTGTCCACACTGCGGATGTGACGTTTGATTTACTCACTGAAACTCTCTCTGCAGAGAGCAGGGGATTGGCTCCTCTGAAGCCTGATGCCTATGTCCTGTTTAAAATGCCTCTCTTGGGAGTAGGGGGCCCATTCCTTACGTTGGGCTGTTTCTCTCCACTGAGTTTCAGAGGGCTGAAGGTCAATCAGTTGATTTCAACCCGTAACACTGAAAATGAGGATGCCAACATCTGCAAAAGGAATCTCACCCAGAGCTTTCTCCGACTACAAGGATTTCAAGGCTTATGAGGTTAACTTCTCTGCAGCTGTGTTAAACTATTCTCTTGTTCCCATTGTGTAGAATATACAATAAAAAAAAGACTTAATGTAAAGAACAGGCAAGCAAATAGCTTCGTCTGCATTGTAATAAACATAGGAGAGTTGAAGAAGGGTTTACCTTTGTGAAGCAGCTGAAATCAGGCTTTTCACATTATTCAGCTTGAGTACATGCAATTATTGCAAGTAGAGAAGAAAAAAAGCAAGAAAAAGAGAAGGTACTATTTTCCCTCTCTTATAATATGGCACTTTATTCCTACGGTGGATTGACTGGGTCAAATTTTCAAGAATGGAAAGCATCAGCTGTACACAAAGAGGAGTATGCACGCTCTGCTTGTCTGAAATTCAGGCCAAAATACCAGTTTCACAAAGATGCTTAAGTGCTCCAAAATGCAAGCAAGTCCTGTGCTGTCAAACATACTATACTGGAGCCCTGAAAACACTGTTACACAGGCCCCAAATGACTTTAAAAGAAATCTATAGTAGAGATGGAAATATCTCAATATAACATTTTAACTGCAAGATCATCTTCCCTTTAGTGAACGTCACAATTACCCAGCTAAACAAATAACCCTTAAGACACCACCACAAAGGAGGCTCAATATTGTGCATCAGCATTATTTGGTTTACAGTGAACTAAAGATGCAAGCTAAGAGAGGAAAGTGCCTCTAATTGTTTTGACAAAAATCTCACATGCTGAGGTTTGGCTTTGAAAACTTCATCTGTAAAAAAGGTCCCTTGTACTAACTTTCCTCAAGAGACTGTGAAGATTAAGGAGATTGAGGGATATGCAAGAAGAAAAAGATCAAGACAGGCTAATTAAGTTTCGGGCCATCTCTAGGGGAATTTCAACTGACCTGCTGTGAGATAAGCCCAGCAGACCTGAGTCCAAGACCCATCCATTCTGCCTTGCCTCTCAACTCCCTAGGCTGGTTTACATCTACAAAGCACAGAGGAAATAATCACCAGTGAAGGATGGCAATGTAGTGCTCTTCTTGCTCCATCAGATGCTGAGCCCAGTCCACAGACCCAGACTTTCTGAAAATTTAAAATGGGTGAAGAACAAGAACTTTGAATCAGGTCAGAGCACCCTGCCTGCATATTTCGGTTGTGGCCCATCCTATTGTATCAAACAAGATCCCACAGTTAAGGAGAACATAACCACTTCAGCTGCCAAAAAAATTAAATAAAAAGCAATGCATTCATTATTGTAATTTTGAATTGCATATATGTATTTTATTATGTATATATGATAGCTATGTTTTCTGTTTGTCTTTCCTTCCCTATTTATACTAGTATGCCTCTCCCAGTGACAAAAGTTAAAAAAAAAAAAAAAAAGAAAAAACAAGAAAGGAAAAACATTTAATAAACTTATACAACATATCTCCTTTTTCATTTCAGTCAAAAGAAAATCATATTAAATTTGCCATCAGAATATATGTTCAAGATTTCCATGTCAGTTTTGGATCGAATGTTTTGAACCAGCTCTAATCATAATGTGTAAGTACAGCATAAGGATCTAATTTCACAATGACAGGTTATAATAGACATACACAAGTACCTAAGGTTGAAAGAAACATTTTATTATAATTGAAAAAAGCATGGTAGGAAAGCATAACAACCTTTTGAACTCTTAAACATTCAGTCTCAATGGTGCATTAATGTATTTAATACTAACCTATATTGCCAGCTTTTTTAACAGACCATAAATCCCAAGAAAACCCAACATGGTTTATAATAATATTTTTAGCAAAAATATCAGTAGGATAAACAAGTGAAAGGTTGGGCATTTTTGAGACCTCCTTGTGTGCTTTGCCAGACCCTCTTGTCCTTATGACACAGTGTTAGTTCAGGGGCAATCCCAAGTGGAGTGTTTGCGGTTTCCTTTGCTCAGCTAATTTAGAGCACACGTTCATCTTGAAATGAAGTCTATCAATTCAAAGACAAAGTCTGTCTGAAGCAGCTTTTTCTATGAAATTATAACAACTTCAGCTCTAAGAATAGAGACATCTTTGGCAGATCTGGATGGATGGATGCATAAATGCATAATCATTTGACACAGAAAGGAAGATGATGTCTTGACCTACGTCTCTCTGGTTAAACCTCCTTTTAACAGAGCCATTTACTACATCCTTTATAATCAGATATTCAATATGGTAAGAAGAGAAGGGAGATAAAGTGAGCTTTGAAATACGACTGCTTTGCTTTGGCAGGCTGATCAACATACACTGGAAAGTAGAATAGTACACCTGCTTAGACTTGACATATCATCTCAGAGTTTATTATAACCTTTTCTAGTTCAAGGGACACCATTTATTTATCCTCAGCTTTCCCAGGGTTTGATGTCAAAGGAAGAAATGGCCACAGAAAAAAATAGGAGACTACCAACCAGTGACCCAGCCATTAATAGCAACCCTTTTTATAGAAGACTATTTTGCACACCATTTTGAGACAGTGGGTGGGAATAAAATGAAAATTTTACATGGCATCACACAGAAATATAGCCTCATAAAAATTTAGGTTCACCAGAAGGTGGCAGGAAATAGGCTCTTGGTAATTTCCAAATTATTCATTCTTCTGCCTACAAGGTTACTGTAGTGCAAACACTGAATTTCATTTGAAAATGCATGTAGTGCTGTCTGATTCAATAGGAAGAATTTCCAAGAAAATTAAATGTCAAAGCAGCATGGCTTATTGGTTTTACTCAATGTAAACTCACTTTTTATGCAACTCTGAATAATAATAATGCCCTAGTCTGTGTCAACGTGATGTCTACAACTTAAGGCTTTGGAGAGGGGGACTGAAGGCAAAAGAAGGAGAGGCAGGGTAAGATGACAGGGCAAGATGCTAACCTGGCACTGACAGAGATTTAGCTCTACATGACAGGTCTGTAGCTTTAGAGAGGATTTAGCATGCCATGTCTCATTTTCTGCCCTTTCGCTTTGGGCAGCCAGCAAGACGGCTACCGGCTAAACAGCTCATCTTCCCTCCTTCAGAAGGTTTGCTGGCACATACAGAGGTGCAAGTAAGCCAGAAGGAAGTGCACATTAAAAAAGGGGAAATCTCAAAACACCAGCATCTAAAAACACATTATGCTGTCAAGTAAGATTATGCTCAGATGCACAGCTTATCCTAATAGGCTAGTGAAGAGTCTCATTTACTGCCTGGAACTGTGAAGTTCTTCCTCAGATGAAGTTCCTCCTCAGGTGAAGCCCACTGACCCTGACAGGAGATTTCAGTATAGAAGCAGCACCTGGCTCAGGATTCATAAAGCAATACAAGCAAATGCCAGCATTTGAAGAAGGTGGCATTTTTTTTCTGACAGAGGTAAGGAAGAGCCTAGACAGGGAAAGAATAAGACTGCTTAGGTGAAGTACTGATAGGTGGATTTACTAAACAAACATCTGCCTGAATAACTGACTGGAGCTAAAATGTAATGAGGACAGTTTCAGGTGTGTCAGATATTTTTTGCTACACCACAACTGAGATGGGCTAAGCCATGTTCTGAGCTGCTGACTGCAAACCCAGAGTAATTCCAGTGACTTTGTTCCACCACAATCGAATTCCATATGAAAATGAACTGATGAAGGAAAATGGGGAAGAACAGTCTTGAACAGAACAGGAGAGGATGTTGGGGACACTGGATTACTACAGCAGGATTTTTGCAGGTACAGACTTCAGTGAGACTCCCTTCTCATTGTTAAAGCTAACAGAGCCTAACTTCTATTTGTGCATCTGAAAAACATTCTCTGTACTTTTCTATCCCTCTCTTTTCCTACTAAAGAAAAGTCTTTCAGCGAAACAGGGACTGCCTCTTCCATGTCCTGCTTGACTGCACCATGGCTTTGCTTTTACAGGCTGTAAAAAGTCAGAGAAAATATGTTGCGTCTTTTGGGTGCAATGCACTTCTGAGACACAAGTTCAGCCTTGCAAGGACAAAGACAGGAGATGCCCAGCCACAGGCGTATTGTGTGACATGGTTCTCACCTCATTCCCAAATCCACTCACACAAGATGAGGCCACCTAGAGACACAATGAAGAATCCTTCTCAAATAAAATTGCAGCTTCTCTCTGCTTCAGGAGCCCCTGCTCCTGTGTGCTAAGATTGCCACAACAGAGTTACAGAAGATATGAATCAATATGAAGGAATGAGAGTCCTTTGGGTGCATCTATCCCTGCAGTCCAAAAAATCTGCACTGGCTACAGTCTGTACATGCTGCGACGATGCAAAAAATAAACTCACATACCTCGGTTTTTAATCTACTATCCAGCCTCACTCAGTGTAAGAGCAAGGACTGGCTGCACACATTCAGCAAGTCAAGGTCACAACAAGAAGGAGCTTGCTGTTTGCTGCATCTCTGCCTCACCACTGATGGCACAGGACAGTCCAACAAGACTGAGATAAGGCTTGGAAAACCACCATGGTTGTGCCTAGGGCAGTGGAAAGCTGCCCTGGGGAACTGGATTCTGTCTCTGCCTCAGTGCCTAATGCCAAGGAAGTCACAAAACCTAAACTCCATGCAGGCGGTCATTAATTGCATCTTCTTTGTTTGCTTAGAGCAGAGCACAGGACACCTGCGCTTTGAACTGTGGAAGCATGGAGCAATTCCAACTGTGATGGACTCAGCAGAAGCCAGCTCCAGAACAAAGAGAGGATGATCCAATGCTGTTTCTGGAAAATCGGAGCATGAACATCTCAGGTTTGGCATCTAAATTAAATGTCTTTTGTTGACATTACGATTCTGTGCATCATTTTCCCTGGTGTATAATGTCATTTCACCTTATCGGCACATTGTGAAGATAAATTCATTAATGTTTTCAAAGTACTCGGATGCCTCAATAATGAGAGCCACAGAAGTGCTCCCCAGGAAATTAATAACTCTGGCTTCAAAGCTGGATCTGAATGATGTACAGTTATGGGAGGAAGAGGTGACATAATGAACTACTATGATAAAATAAAATATTGATTCATCTGAGCAGCATTGACTGAAATCTCTCCATATTTAAGAGAGCTTTGCTTTGTACCCTTTAAAGGCTTTTAAGTGTAACTTACACAGTTAAAAAAAAATTAAAAAAAAATACTCCAACTCAGAAACTGTGTAACACAGCCATACTGACACTCACACAATCCTCCAGAGAACTGGAGACCTTTCTGTTCTGAGCCCAGACTTCAACTCTTGAGCTAACACCTGACCTTGCCTTACTGCTAGTCTGGTCTCTACTGCCAGAATCCTGTCTCCCTCCCTCCCTCTCTCTCTCTCTCTCTCTCTNTCTCTCTCTCTCTCTCCTGTGTATATCTTCCATTCCTCCTCAAACATCCCATCCCATCCTCTCCTCCTCAGCACTCCTCTGCTCCTTCTCTCTCTGTCTCACATATTATAATACTATTATTATTATTATTATTATTATTCCCACATATTAATAATCACTTTGTCCCTTTCCTAGATTACCTTACATGGGGACCATATCCCAGCCCTGTCCTTTCTTAATCATTTCAATACACAAGTCTACCACTTTGGCCATGGCCACAGCCTTCATATCTTCCCCATCTGAAGCATACTCTCTACTGACAAAATCCTAGGACAGCTGAACTGCAAAATTTAAAGAAACATACACAGATGAGGATTTTTCAGACCAGAATGCAGTCTAATGTGGCAGTTTTCCACTAATATGCAAAAAGCTCTCACCTTGACTTCCACTAGAGAAATCTCTCTTAGTTTTTGTCGTGTATTGTCCTCTCTCCCTGATAGATTTCAACTTCCTGATCTGTGATATGGAAACTCCACAAAATAATACAAGGTACTGTAATGCAATGAAATACAATTGCCCGTCCCCCTGTTTTGTTCTTTTTTTTTTTTTTCTCTCAGAGACTAAATTATTCTTACCGAAATGAAAAAAATTACAGGCTAAAATAGGCATAAGGCAACCTTTACCAGACTCAAGGTCAACAGAGTCCTTGTCTATATTTTTCTGCATTCAGGAAGACTCTGACCACCAAATCTCAGCAGGTACTCAAGTCTTTGCAAGGAGACAATCAGACCATCAAGAAGGGGAAGTCCTGTAGATAAATGTGTCTGATTCTTCATATGCTTCACTCCAAATTATGTGAGTAAACCTTCTGGCTTCTGCTGCACCATATACAGAGAGGTGTATTATGATTTGCAGGATTTATCACTGAAGCATTCTTCAATCTCCTTCATATTGAAAGATATGAATGCAAATCTTTAACTGAAAAATATTTAAAGAAAAACCTAAAATAACATATAGAATACTTTTGCAACAAATGCATTAATTGTATGCAAACTGAATTAAGTCTTTTATCAGCATTTAATTGGGAGAAATATTAATACATTATTTTAATTTGAAAAAATCATAAGTTAGAAGCTTTGAAACAGAAAGCTGCGTAATGGCAGCTTTAACATTAAGATGTCATTGTAAAAATGAATGTATATAATGAACTCAGAAAAATAGAAATATAAGTGTCTGATCCTTTCCTTGTTTCCTGTACATCTGCATTCGAGTTTGTCTATTGTTATTCAACTAGCTAATCATCATCTTTTGTGTGGTGTGCCTGTGTTTTTACTCTGACAGGCTAATCTGTGAAGACATCTGTTATTTGGTAGATAATAGGCCATTTCAAGTCTCAAAGCCCTGCAAGGCATTTCTGAAGAAGGGGAAGTAGACACATCTGTTCCCACCAGGTAGGAGTACAACTGAGCATGCTGTAACACAGCAGAACAAAACTTTCACTTGCTATTCAGCAGAAGGCTAAATGCACATGGAATAATGCAAACAAAGAGCAATCCTGGAGTAGTTTGTTAGGGCTGGGAGGAAGACTGGCTTTATATAAACCATTTAATGTTTTCTTGAAAAAACAGTGTATCTCACACCAAAGAACAGTGGGACTTGCCACAGTGATCACTGGATCTATAAACCAGGCACAATCACAAAAGCAGTGGTCCGCTGAATCTGACGTTCTTTTGTTAGAAAAAGTCAATATTAGACATTTTGAGGGCAATGCAGATGCTTGATTATTCACTTGGAAAGAAAATCTTGTGCCATTCCTCTCTAATAACTTATCTGTATGAACCAGTTCTCTCTGCATTCCAGTGAAAATATACTACGTCTGCATTATCCATGAATCAACTGCAGCTTTGAATAATCCTTCTTATCACAGATTCAGGAAAAAACAGGATATATCTTTATCTTCAGAATGCCTAAGTAACTTAGCGCACAGCACCTGCATTGCGCAAGCTCCCATTTCTTACATCTCCATCACTCTGTCAAGCCTTTCCCATTGTGCTATGAATGCAGATGAGACCCATATATTCAGATTTATCTTACCTAGGGGTTGTGACACTTCTACTGACATTTGACTGCTCTGAAATAGGCTGGCCATGCAAACAGCACTAGAGATGCCAGTAAGAGGACAATTGGTATATGTAAGCTTACCATATGTGCAAGTTCCTTCTACTTACACTTTGGAACTGCACTAGCCACAAACTGCAAATTCAAGGAGTAATGCAATTTCTTACTCCAGTTTCACCTACCTGTGCATTTTTGAGAAACACTGCTTTCACAGGAGCTAAAGTTTTGTCTTCTTTTTTTACTGCCTCAGCTCACAGGCCTAGAATACTGCAGCGATAGCAGAGTTGATGCAGTGTTGCCCTAATCTCTGATTTGTCAACTGTAGAAATATAAAACTGAGGAGTGACATATGATGTTGACACTTTCTGATGCTGTGTACAACTGAGTATTGTTCAGCAAGATGAGATAGATATTTTTCCCACCCCAAATTTTTTTATTGAGGTTTCAGATGTTGAAACTGCTCTTCTTGGATGAAAAAATGGCCTTTCAACTCTTTTCTCAGAAAAATAAGGCTCCTTCCAGTTTGCTGGTTAAGCTAGTTATCCACAGCCTAGATAAGTACTTTAACCATCATTCTGATGAGTACTCTAACATAAGGCTTCCCTCCCTGCCCTCCTAAAGCTATTTTACCATTTTGTATAAATAAGACACAAAGCCTGAGTCTCTCTGCATAATGAGAATGCCCTAAAATGTCCACTAAACAACAGGGTCAGTTTCTCTGTATCTTTCTGGCCATGAACATTGAACTATTTATTTGAGACAAAACAGCTATAGCAGGACTAAGATGCACAGACTGACTCTGTAGCTTGTTAATTTACAATTTAGGTGAAAAGACTAAAATGACACATTTAGATTTAAAACTCAGATGATAGTTATCTCCTCTCTCTATTTCTTGACTGAGACATCTGTCTATCAACATCAATGTCCTGAGATTTCTGGTCAATATTAAATCCTGTTCATAATGTATGCTCATTTTGTCAGAGACACAAAGCACATGGAAGCAAAGCAGCTGAGTTAACTTGTGTTGACAATATTTTGGCTACAGCAAGAGTCAAGAAAGACCACAGATGCTGTAAATGATTAGCAGGTGCCTTGAAAGTTTCCCTGTGTGATGGGATAATTCCAGTCGATGTCACAGTGTGCTCTCAACTTTAATATATGCCATAAAAGCATCCTGAATGCACATACAGTCTGTTTCTCCACATGAAGGGCAGAGTTTCAAACATCCTAAAGGTTTGGGAATGACAGCAATTGTTGCTCCTAGATACCATCTACATATAAAGACTTATCCCCCCAAGGAGCCAAGAGCTTGCAATCCTGGGCAAGACACATTCACTCTACACATCAGTATCACACCTACACAGCCTTTTGCAGATAAGGACAGACATATTTTACTGAAGATGTGAGTTGGCTGAAGGCAAAATCCACACAGTGTGGCACTGTGCTCTAGGGAATAAATCCAGCCTCCTGAGAGGGCTTATTGGCTCAAGCACAGCTAAGACAGCTACAGGGCTTCCCATTCAAGCTTGTGAGTTTGGGGAAGTCAAGATCAAAGTGAACTCAGACTGGTCTGCAAAACTCCATCAAAGGACAATTAATAGGCAGGAAATCCTACTCCTGGTAAGAGATTTCTCTGTAGAACATGAAGATATAGCTCTATGTGGAAAAGAGATAGATCCTGGAAGAACTGCATTATACATTTATGGCATAAAATGTTCTGCAGATGAAGAAGGAAATTTTGGAAATGTACCTTTAAGAAAAAAGATCAATAGTAATGATATACAACACAATATATCACACACAAGTTTCCAAGCAATGCTGCAAATATGGTTTATAGAGTTGTGACCTCATCAGCGGCCATTCCTCTCTACCAATGCAGGACCCATGCACATTAATTCTTTCTTTGCAGGACTCCATGGTGTCTGGAGGAAATATTATTCAGTTTAAGGGCAGATTTGAGGCTCATCTTTGGGAATCTCATGTAAGCCATTTACATAAGCCCCTTTTTAATCTTAAAAAAGTTGGGAAGAGGCCCTGTATTAAAATAGGATGGTTCACTAACCACAGGTTAGTCCAAAATCAGATCTGGGAACCTGAGCAGGGTAAGAAATCAAACAAACCCCAAGTTTCTCTTCCAAGTGAGTATTGCAGTAGAACACATAGATGAGATTCCTCCCCATGACACCTCTAGAGCAACTGCATGTAAAATAATGCCACTCAGTCCTTGACATAGCACTGCTAAACAGATGCTAGCACTGAAGTACATTCAGGGATAAAGCTGATCAAAGACTTGGTAAAATTATCTACAGTGAACAATTTTAATAGACAGTGGATAAATAATTTATGGGCACATGAAGTATAGAGATGGTAGAACCAAGGAAGAATCAAGACAAATTAAAAAGAGAAAGTATAGAGAAAATATCATAAAGGATTTCACAGCACATAGACACATTCTGTCATGGAACAGTTTTCTAAGACAAGTGGGGTGAGTAGCGCCAGCACATTATAAAATAGATAGGCAAAACACTTGGAAACATATTGCTAGCCAGAGTTCCTTCACAGGAATTTGATGCCTGAATAGCCCATGTCTCTCCCCAGCTTCTGTTCTTCTCTTTTATCACAATCAGTTTAGCTCTGCACTTGCTTTTCAGTCCACAAGAAATATTAAAATGAAATCTGGAGACACAGCTTGAAATTGCAAACAATGATCAATTAGCATCTCTCACCACACAATTTATTACCTTTCTTTTTCATGGCCTTTGCCATGCCCTTAAAGTGCCACACTGATTTACTGCACTGTTCTGCTTAATTATCTCTAGTGCTTTATTTCAGAAGTGATACTATTCTTAGCTGTTTCTTTACTGGTACTATTGCATTCAGAGGGCCTATCCCATCACCTGTTTCAAAGCTACAGCAGCAAGACCAGGTCTGCAGTTTAGAAACAAGAGATACATTTCAAGTATTTGGGAAAGAAGACGCTGCTGCAAATTACAGAAAGCAAACTCCAAAGTTAGTTTACACCAACAGGTCTGAGAAAAGTAAAGCTAGAAAGCAGCCACCTCCTCTCTGGAAGGTTATTCTTGAGAGTGAGAGAACACAACATTTAGACACCTGGGATATTGATATTATTTTTTTTCTCAGAGTCTTTAACTCAATTACAGCATCCTACAAAGAGGCTTTCACCTATCTCACCTAGGAGAACAGGAACATGCAGGCTGGCACATGTGAGGACATGGTGGCAGCCAGCTGGGAACACAGAGTGGAAATCAGAAGACAGTCAATAAATAGCGGAGATTTTAGACCACAATAGCATTAAAAAAAAACCCCTTAACTTTTAAAATGAAGCTCAGTGGGTTTGTCAAAGGGTAATTGATACAGCAGTTCAGACAGAAGGGGACTGGATTACAGGTCTGCATTTCTCTGCTCCTGGAAAGGATGCTTTGTTAAGGCCAAGCCAAATGACAATGGCTCTGTGATTTTGCTAATTGTGCTCCTACATAACAGTACTTCACAGTACGTGTGAAAACTACATGAATTAAAAATGGAAGAGAAACATACCTCAAATCTAAAGAGCAGACTCAAGTGCCTAACTTCTGTTAATAAAAGCAGTGTGTATGCTCAATGAGACAGAGATTCCTGCAATCCAAACCCACCCTTGACAATAGAATGTAGACTCTTACAGTATTTACTCTTAAAAATCCAACTCAGAACTGAACTAAAACTTGCAGTCCAGAAATAATGGTCAAACAGCCTCCCTAGCACACATTCATGCTTAAAAAGATTTGCCAAAAGGTAGCGAAATATTTCTATGAGACATAGTGAGAGAGACCTGTTGCAACATGGATGTAGGATACTACTGAACAAAGTTGCTTGTTTACTACTGGACACTGCATAAGGAAGGGTAACCAGGGTAATAGGATATGTGTGTATGCAGAAAAGAAAACATATTAGGTAGCTAACAACAAAACAGCTTTGAAGGAAAATATGATTTTGTCTACTTTCAGAAGTCATGGCAAATACAATGCCATTTCTTAAATCATGCCTCATTTCCACATTCTTTATTTTTCGTGCCAATTGCTGCCCCTATCTCTAACAGGAAAGTGTCAGTGTCAAAAATCAGAGACATAGTATAACCGAAAATAAAAGTTAATTACTGTGGAAATTCAACTCCAGAGCTTTAATTAAAGCCTGACAAATGTATCATGGACCCCAGGCACCAGTGTGGAGTACACCCATTCGAGAGATTACTCCTCTTTCTATGGCCTCCCATGCTAACACAAAGGAAATATCAATCATGCCAGAAAATGGCTTTTCCAAATCAAAGATGCTGGGAATTATTCTATTACCTTTCTTGTAGATAATTTTCAGAGCTGCTGAGAGGGATTTTTATGCAAGAAAGCAGCATGTTAGCGTAAATTTTTGCTTAATTGCTAGGTTAATGTTAAATTGCAGCTTTTCTTTTAAGAAAAATGGCAGCTGGTGAGCCCCTTTCTACAAACCTACATTTCCTCTGTAGCTTCTCAATATGTAAGTAGGTATGTGAGAGACAAACAGCTTCAAAATGACATGTCATGAAAAGAAGCAGAGGACACTGAGATGCTTGCAGCAATCCTCTTATGGGGAAAACTGCAGTGGACTCCATCTAGAATTCTTCAGCAAGCCCATGAATGTTTTTGCTGCCCTCCAACCAGCCTGCTGAGAAGAAATATTTCCACTAGAGTCTCCATCAAGAGCTGTTTGGGATGAGTCACCTATTCTCACAATGTGGACAGTATCGTGTTCTCTTCTGGGGTCTAACCTTCCAGACAGCTGGTGCGAGGGCACTGCTAAGAGCCAGAAGGGATTTCTTTTAAATATACTTTATTGCTCCACTGCAATTATTTCATTGTCTGCTGAGCACTCAGAAGCAATGAACAATGCTGACAAGATAATATAGTAAGAGAGATGGACATTCTTGCTTTTATTTGCTTGATATTTAAGGTTTGGGTTTGTAGGTGATTAAGAAGTAAAAGCAAAATATGCTCGAATCTCAAGAGATGTTTTGTTACTCCTTCTGCTGCTAAGATATTTAAATAAAGAACTTTCTCTTTCACAGCCCAGGTTCTCCCCTCTTTGATCCTAAAGCAATAATCCCACATTTATGAGATTATTTTTCGTTGCCATGGAAATTAACGATGTAAGAAATTCAGCATTATCATTTCTGTATAAGCAGGCAAGATGCAGTCCTTTTGAAAGACAAACATTTTCCAGACACCTCTCCCTACCCCCACCGTCCGACACACAAGACAGGTCACAGCACAAGAAGCAGAAGACACACATGCCATGCACAGCAAACCACATATGGCAAAATTCCTCACACAGGTCAGACTCACAGTACTTTTAGGACTGTAAGGAAAGATCCATCCCATCCCAGTGCCACAGCAGACTTTATTTGTGGCACCATAAACTCCTGATAAAAACTAGAGACAGCAGTTTGTGGTAGTTTGGGATTACAGGACCTTACCTTACAATGTAGTAGTCTAAAATCACCCACTCCTTTCCCCAAAAAACCCAATTTCAGATTATTACAAGTCCTTTGAGATACAGCCTCTTTGTTCTTTGCATAGACACCAAACAGCACCATCATCTGTGAAGTGGGACTTAAGCATTTCAGCAATCTCCACGCTCATCCCGCAGTGAGACACTACTTACCAACGCTGACTGGCAGACATCTCAGGCTTTAGTAAATCCACAAAGCTGTTCAGGAACAAAGACACCCCCAAAGCATCCTGCTCTAACGTCTTGCATATGCTGTCGGCTGATAAGATAGAGCACCCACAGCAAATTTTAAGTTGTTCCTCAATAAAGTATTGGTCTAAACACCTTATTTTGTCTGTAAATTTACTCTTGGCTCTTAAGAGTTGTTGTTATGCAGAGAAAGGACAAAAAGCCGGGATTCAGAAAATTGCATTTTCATGCAATCTTTGAATCTGAAAAACATACAGCTAGATCCCAGGCATATCCAATGAGTCTGACTGACACTCTTATACGAGTCAGTAAAAGAATTTGCACAAAGCTCCCCAGAATTGCCCAGCAGTATTCAGATCAACTCCCTGTTCTGGTAAGTTCCCTCCTTCACAGTGGTCCAAGTGCTTGTGCCAGGGCTGGGGATAAAACTGCATTCCTTCTCCCACTCCTTTTGCACTAAATCCTTAATGCATCCCCCTCCCAGGCTCAGCATGGTGTGAATAAACTAACAATCACACAACAACATTGTCTACATATTTTTGGTTATAAGTCTGTTTTAATAACAAGATATTCCTAAAGGACAGCCACAGGAATCATGGGATTTGAAAACCCATACAATATAACATTCTTATATCCTAAAAGAATATAACATTCTTTTAGGTCTGACCTAGAGAGACCAAGAGGGGTAAAACTCCTTGTCTCTTCAGTCCTTAGATGCATTTATGAGACAGACAAAGTTTCAAGCCAACTGTGATGACGATTGTTATGATGTGGACATCTGTTTGCTGAGACCGGCACATTTGTATCCTTACAAATGAAAGGGCTGAGGAAGCCAGTTTTTAATCATCTTTATAGATTTACTTGACAGTAACACTCAAGAAAAATAAAACTTACACAATCTACGCTCAGCTTTATAATTTTGGTGGCACAAAAAAATGTTTCAAGAGAATTTATCTCTTGAAGTGGGAAACAGTTTCTTGACCAAACTTTCATTTATTTCATTCTTTATTGAAACAGGCTTAATTTTGTAGCACATATCTGAAGGCAGAACAGGGAGCTATGTTGAGTAATAATTCATATTTATGAAGCTATTTATGTATTAATGTCATAATTATCCAGTTTTCTGACCATTTGCCATGAGCACACATAGAAAAGTACCTGTCCCCCTTCTATTACAGGAGTAAATTGTACCTGGCTCTTGTAGATGCTTTAAGCCAATTGTCAGTACAGAGGTGATGTTTGCAATTGATGGGATACATACACAGATTTACTTTTCTCCCTCACAATTTTCTTCTTTACTTGCATGTTTATTTCTTGCTGCTCTTTCAAGAAAGATGCAATCTCCAATTTAGACAGTTTACTAAACAGCAGCTAAAAAACCTACAGTTAACAGGTTAATGTAATATGATCATCACAGACCAGCTACAGAAAAGGGGGTTTAGCACCAAAGTCTACCCATTTGTGCTACTAAACAGATATTACCATTCACTAGCAACAGCAGACAAACTCACGTCTTCCTGTAAAACCACCACTGGGATTAATTCTACTGAGTTATCCAAGGGTGCCACAGACTCTCTCTGCCCATATGGACGGACACAGACGTGAAAAACTCTACACTGCTGCCATATTACTTAGGTTTCCTTCTTTGTGGACCTGGTGCTGATCTGTTCACCACACATAAGAAAAAACAGCATCTTTCTCCCTTTTCTAAGGAAAAGCTGCTAAGCAAAACAAAAGCCTCATGTATCTGAGGTTGTCAAGACAGAGCTATTCCCAAGTGCTGAAATCACAAGATGTAAACAATTTATTTGAAGTGGCCGAATTGCTTTCTTTAAATAAAAAGACCCCTAATACTCAGAGAAGACACATTTGTCTGTGTTTACAAATGTTCCCCAAGCCAAGCTATGATACCTGAACATGAATACACTGCAATTCTGGTAAGAGATAGAAAGATTAATGTACTTTAAGTCCAGAGGGAAATCCCTCCAGACATTGTTTTGAAAAGCTTAGAAATCAGCTTTTTTTTTTTTTTCCCTGTGGTTGCCACTATTCCTTAGCAACAAAGCTAGTCTGCTGAACATGGCTCTGCTGTAACACATTCCAGAAATAACTAGCAGGGCTGGCATTGTTTGGACTAACAGGGGAAAACTAATCGGGTCATTTGCTGTGTGCTAGTGCTCTCCACCTGCTGACCACCTGCACATCCCCAGGACAACCCAAGAAATACTGACTCACGTGTGGGTGTGTGTGTACCTAAACATACAGACATATATTTGAAGAGCATTTATAAGGAGCGATTTTTCACAACTCCAATGGGGGGGATGGAGAGAAAGATGGAGGAGGACAAAACAAAGGCTTTTTTCTGTGTCTAGCAGAATATAGTAAGAGTCCTACTGAAGCCCCAAGCACCTTCCCCACCTACCCAAGAGCTCCAATATGTCCAGGAAGACCTATGGCCTTGTCCTCCAGACAGCATAAGGACAACCCTCTGTCCCAAACTGCAAACTCCAGTCCCCACGAGTGGAGACAATGCAGAGAGCAGCTTACACTGTGCTCCCACATTCCTCCGTCTTTACAACAATGTGGATACAGCAGCTCCAAAACCCTGTACGCTAATGCAAAAGCTCCCTTGTTGCTGTAGGGAGTGTTTGGAGACTTTGTTTCCCACTTTTCAGGGGTTCCAGACCAGCACATACTGCCGAATCCTACATGCCCAAACTAACCCATCCTGTTTTCCTCCTGAAGGACACGTCACTTAAATAAAGAGCTCCTTGCAATCTAGGATAAAGGGCAAGATTTTTTTTCTGTTAAGAAAATTGTCAACATTTTGAATATTTTTCTGTTCCATACTGGGGTAAGGAATTTACACTTAAAATTTTATTGGGCAAAAAGTAAAAAAAGAAAAATAACAATAAAAAACCCTCCACAAAACCAAAACCCCTAAATAAAACCTCACCTAGGATCTAGAAAAGCACCAGCTCAAATTGTCGCTTTGTCTGATTCAACCAGGGACTTGAATCCATAGCTCCATGAGTGCCTACATCAGGAGGGCATTACATAGCCTGGAGAGGGACATTCTTTGTTTTATGACCAGAAACTTTATGTTGGACTTGAGAAACAGAGATTAGGTGTTATTGCTATGGTTTGGGAAAATAACACTTTCCTTTCAATGCAAAAGTATTTTCTGACAAAATGTTTGGTATTTTGAACATTGAGGCTCGCTGTAATTCATATCTAAGAGGTCCAAACTCAGTGCCAACAGGAGTACTGACTGCACAACACTTCACTTGCACAGACAAAATGACAGCAGTGGCAAAAGCTGTGCCATGAAGCAAGTGTATGCAAACCATAATGCTACACTAACAAAGAACTGATAAAAGATGTCCAAAATTCAAGAGAACATAGCCAGGCCCTGCTAAGTAGTGCTTCATCTGATCTAGCTAATGGCACGACCTGAGGATTTTCTCTCAGTGTTTTCAATGCTGTCTGTGCTGCTGTTAACATGCTACCATTACACTGAATTCAAGGTCAAATGAGAAGGAAGGAGGGAAGAAAATTTAGTAGATTTTAACGTACTTTGATTTGTTTTTCAAAGGCATGGGATAAATTGTTTTCTCTCACACTCAGCCCAACAGAAGTGGCTGGAAAGCAGAGAGCAGCACAGATCACACCTATGAAAAGTTCAATACACCTGCCACTGCCAGCCAGAAGCTTTCCTTTCTGCTCTGACTCACATGATGCCTCAAGGTGAAATCCAGCCTACCACATAGAAACCCTTTCATTTTGAATTTTACACATTTGCCTCTTCATAAAGGAGTTCAATACCTCAGTACCAATGAACCGGTACCAAGCAGGTAAGTAAACTTGGGTGTGTAAAAATGATTGAGCCTTTCCGAGGCGCTTCACAATATGCCTCAGGCGCATTCAGTGGGCTGTGATGCACAGCAGGAGCCAAGTTGCTATGTGCTGTTATATACTCTACATGCCCTGCAGCACTCCATCCCTGAGACAACAGTCTCCGGTGTGATGGTGCCTCCAGGGAAGAGGCACACAGCTAAAGCACAGGGCAGCGTGTTGGGTGCCCACAGACTCAGGTGCACCCAAAATTGTGGCAGCCATGAACCAGTTAACAAACAAATCACCTTATCAATTAAAAGCTGGCTGTTAAAAATTTCCTCTTTTGACAGCCTTCAATTACAAAGACTTGCTCTATTCACACACAAATTATACATAAAAATCTGACTTTCAACTTCTAATTAGCAGTAGAAGATAGAGTTATATTTGTTATGGCATATTATACTTTCTGTTAATTTTTATTTACTCCCACTGTTTTAAAACAGTCAGTTGATATCTAGCAAGGTTAAATGCATTTTTGTAAGGCAAAGCAACCCCAAAACCAAGCCAACCAACCAGTCAAGATTCAGGCATCTCTCTGGAAGAAAAGACACAGTAAAATAAAACATCAGGTGTTTGGTCAAAATCACCATACGTCCACTGAAGTCAGTGGAGCCACACTGACTTTCAAATATGCTGGAAATCCTCCCCAGTGTTGCTTATACCCATTAAAAAGGGGTCAGGAAAGGGATGAAGAGGGGAAAAGAAGGAAGATACAAAAGTGTTTTTTATTTAAAGAGCTGAAAAAATTCCACTAAGAATTTAACCTTTTGGTGACCTTTTCCTAATTGAAGCTTTGCCAGTTAGTACTAAAAAGGTAAAAAAAGCAATGGTGAAAGAACCATTTATATACTTCCTTGTATCACATGAAGGGTTATTAACATAAGTAGCATTAACATCTCCTAAAGCCTGCTTTTGTGTTCTGGTGATTTACTCCTTGGCTTGTGTATTTAACTAAGCCAGTGCTCAGCACTCCTCTCCCAGTGACTCAAAGTCACAGCTCTGTAAACCAGACCGTTTGCTTTCTTAATCTGTGCTGTTTTTCACACTTGTGCTAATTACAGAAATAAACACACATTATATGTCAGGGAAATTTGAAGAATGTATTGTATCAACTTCTTACTAATACAGGTTTTGTAGGGATCTTAATTTGCTTCAACTGATTTAGAGATACATGAGATGGAATTCAGGTTCTTCAATAACTTACACAAAGAGAAATGCAATTCCTTCTAATGAAATATGATGGGTTTTCAATGAAAATCAGCATTTTGCTTAACTGATCCTTTTCAATAACACTAAACTGCAATATACACTAGCAAAGAATCTCAGAAGATTTGATACTATCAAATTACTGAGTACATTAAATGCTAAAAAGCTACCAAGAGATGAAAATGACCCCTAATGTTTTATTTCATTTTTCATGTAATTGAACTGGGGTAGTGCTCCAAAACATTTTTCCAAAGCTCACATACATATCCAGAGGAGCCTGAGGTCAAATTTTGCCACTTACAAGATCGCTAGTGTAATTGTCATTGACTTCAGGAGGGTCAGATTTTGGATTTACGGGATTTTTGGGTATAAAATACTATTTCTGTTACCAATGAAATCAGTAGGGAATGTACTGGTAGACTTGGGCTTTAAACATGAATCAGATCATTAAATGCACATCACAACAAGAAAAAAAGGATTATCCCTCCTTTTTCCATTCTACGAGTAATAGCAATTGAGGTCACGAAAATCTGACCTGTCTGAAATATCTCTTTTGGGGATAGTTTCAATGAAGAATGGATTATTGCAACCCATCTCTTCCTTTCATAATCTAAGGTAACAATCAGAAATCAACAAGCATCTTAGCTTTCTTCTTAAAGGATGGCTACCAAAATTCCAAGTATATCTATTAAAAATGGAAAGCTAGCGCCTGTCAATTTGAGAAAATGTATCAAGGGCTTAACAGGTTACATTTAACCTGGAATACAAGAGCCATGAAAATGTCTAAACTGAACACAAAGGAGATTTTAAAACTAATGGAAATGTAATCAGTTCTTTTTTTTATCCTCCAGGATTCTGTTATATTGCTCCAGACTGCTCCCGCTATCTCCTGTCTCGGAAGCTCAATCTTCTCAAGCAAAAGCTTTGATCTACATGTTCTTTGCTAAGTAGTTTCAAGTATTAAAGAATTAATAACCATGCAGTGTATTTCCCCTTGCCTAATTCTGCAGGCTGTATGGCTCTTCAGAAAAATCAAACATTATCTGTCAGACAAATGGCACCACGGTTATTTGGAACATTTCATTTGGCAGTTTTCTAGCAATTCAGTAGTATTTTCAATTATAGTAATGTAATACAGAAAACACTGGCATTGTTTGGCTACCACAGACAGTTTTCTGGTACAGCACGAAAAAAAATAGGCCCACCCAGTTGTCTCGGCAAGAGTGAACTGGACTGTTTACTACCCAGCCCACATGGCAGGAATAAGCTGCAACTCCAGTCTTTTGTTCAGCTGCTGTGGGGCATCTTCTGAACTTTCAGGGCCTCCACACAATGTGTGTTCTGTTGATCATTTAACAACTGTGTAACTACAATAATCTGTCCTGTTTGATCCAGACAGTAGTAGTAATAAACACTCTTACTCAGGAAGTATTTGTATCCTGTGCTGTATTCAGCAACTTTTAATTAACACAGCATGTGAAATGAAGCAGTCGCAACTGTTCTTCCATTCCTTAACAAATCCAGAGTCCTGGTGGTGGCATTTCATCACAACACTGAGGAAGTTAAATGAAAGCGGAGTTCATATGGATCATCCATCTTCAAAGGACCACGGTTATTGAAGGATAAAGAAAGCATTCCTCCCTGGGCAGCTGGGAATCTGCTGGTGTCTGAGGTCCTCTCACCCTGCCCTGCTGTGAGTACTTAGGGGCTGCTGAGAAAATCACCCTCCATCAAGAGAGGTTTTGAATATGGAGTCTTCTGCGTGGCAGGAGAGATGCATGAAGGCTTGAGCTGAACTCCACAGAATGAATTGCTCTACAGAGCTCAGTAGTTCCAGGCTGCATCTATTAAGCAAGTAGTGTAGCCAAATCGGAGTAGTTTTGTATGAAAGTGCTGTTAGAGGTCCAACAACCACATCCTATTGTTTCAGGGCAGCTTACTTGGGACTAGCTTTGCTTTAGTCTCCCATGGATTGAATAAGAAGAGAAATCTGCATACAGAGGTACAGCTTCTGTTTTAGTTTCATCCAAAACCAGTCCAGTTCATAAGCACCAGGACCGCTGTGAATGAAAGCATAAGAAGTGCAGACAACTGGAGGGATTCTCATCAAAACCAGATTCCTAAA
Source organism: Edolisoma coerulescens (assembly GCA_013397115.1). Taxonomy (NCBI): domain Eukaryota; kingdom Metazoa; phylum Chordata; class Aves; order Passeriformes; family Campephagidae; genus Edolisoma; species Edolisoma coerulescens. Next base: position 1,070,080 of record VWZW01007725.1, on the reverse strand, counting down.
CCAAACTAGATGTACCTTGTACTAGAACGTACCCTCTGCTGTCTGCCTTTCTTTTTCAATGGGGCTGATCACTGAAAACACAGATATGAGGTCACAACAGAAGCACACCCAAGAAAGATGTTTATAGCTGGGTTGGAATGGATGGGTTTTCATTTTTTACCTCAACAGAGGTAAGGTTGCTGAGTTTGTGCAGTGACTGAGGCTTCCAGGTGTACCATGAAAATGGAAATTTTCCCCAAATTTACTCTTTATGTACCCCCATAACCATAAATAAACTGAGGTAATTGTACCAGCCACGGAGCAGGGAGCTGTAGAGCCTGCCAAGCAGGCGACACAGCATGCAGTGATTGCTGCCGCTGGCTATGGAATAGCTGCAAGTGTTCTCTCCTTTATTTTTCAGTCATAGCTGAGGGACATATACAGTGCTCACAATGCACTCTACTATTGGGGAAAAGAAAATAAATTCCTGTCATGTTCAAAGGATGAAAGGCAGAATACATAAGAACAAATAACAGAAAGAGCGACTTTAATGCAGTCTTTGAATTTCTTACGCTAAAGCAATGTGCCCTGTCCTGCAGCTCTTGATATCCTTGCTAAGCCACTAACACAAGAACAAGAAGTCTGGGCCTCAGGATATATATGCAATTAAATACAAACTCTCAAAAACATTGTTGCAGAGGACATTAGGAGGAATGGTTAATAGCATAGCAGTGCCACAAGGATGATGCAAATAACCCTGCTATTTAACTGCCTGATCATAACTCACTGTGGCATGAATCCACTGCTAAATGCCTGGATTTTCTCTGCCAGCCACTCTACCTAACAGTTATCCTTGACCTTTATATATCAAAATGCTTGCTAGTTTACTGACTTCTCTAATGGTAACTTCAAAGCTCTCAAAGACAAAACTCCTTTCCAAAGAAGCTAGCAGGGATATTTTCACTTTTGAAAATATTCTCTCCTCTTATTAAGTGACAATTAAGTTGCAGAAAAATCCCACTTATGTAACAGCATTGTTGCCTGAATTGAGATGCTGAAGAGTATCAACTCACGAGGCCATTGCCCGCGTATGCCGTATTCCAAAAGAGAAAGTGCACTTATTCAGTGCAAAATTACAGCTTCTCCATAAAACTTTCTGTCATTCAGAGGATTTATGAGTAGAAACATCAAAAACTGCACACTCACAAGACATCGTTTTTCACACTAATCACATTAAAGCTGAATTTTGTGCTCATTTTTTCCTGATGGTCACCATATTTCAGTCAGTCAACTACAGTTGACATGTCTGCAACCATTTCGTTCTTGCTGTCTCAGACAAACATACTGTAATGTCTAAAAAACCTGCCCTTATGCTTTCTTCTTAGAGACCTCTCTCAGGAAGAGGCCACCTCATGCAACCAGAGTCAGACACATGCGAGGAAGACCCACCGAGTGTGTGTTAAAAAATGTCCGACTTTACGGCTGTTTTCAGCTGCCACTTTTAATGCATCCTGCTCCCAGTGCAGGAGAACAGAACCATCCACAGCACCAGAGCTTTATCACAGCACCAGAGCTTTATTAAAGTTGGGTGCTGCTCCAGGCCTTAAGGTATCTGAATAACAAAATCACCCACATCCTACAACTTTGTGCAGCTGAGGGAGAACGACTGTTCTTCGCAGCCAGGTACTGCTTATAGTACCCAAGCGTTATGTCACTGAATGCTTATCTCATTCATTTTGCTGGCAGACCATCTAACACTGGCACAATACAGCTTTCCATGACAAATCTTCAACATAAGTATATGAACTAGCATAATAAATTTTTTCACTCTGCTCTGGCTACTATTCCAGCATAATTTACTGAAAAGGTCCCAAATTTAATCGCCTGAGTCTTCTGTGTAAAGGCATCATTTTAGGGCTCTTTTCCTGTAATGAGTTGAGCCCGTCCAACTCCAATTAGAGCCAAATGGAGTTGAAGGAGCTCCCTAAAAACCAAAATATTAAAATGATAGATCATTATTCCTTATAAATGTTCTGGGTAAAAGAGAAATCAGCTCCTTCATACAGACTGGGGTAACTAAATATTGTCAAAAGGCAACCCTTCTTGGTACTTGAAATCTTCTCTCCATTCGGCTTTTTACCTGCTTTACAACAAGGGAAAAAAAATAGCAAAAATCTTTTCTCTGCCACTTTTACATGAGTACTGCATGTCATCTCCTAGCTTGACAGTCTGATGGCAAGTAAAATCAGCAAGAATGTTAACCATTCACAACTGCTGATGGCAACCAACCTCGCTAATTTGAAGGGAAAAGTAAAAAAGGAGACAAGGGGTTTAAAGACGGTGTTTAAAGGTCCCGTCCACACAGTGTAGCACCTTTTAAAAAGTATGTTGCTGACGTGCAAACACAGAGGAAAAGAACTGGCTGTCAGTTTGCTTCAATGCCACATGGCTAGGAGACCAGATGCATGAGAATATTTCCAATTCATGGAAAATATTAATCCTCTTAAATATATATTTACATAATTTCAATAAAATAAATATGTAAATAGACAAGAGGCAGAGTCTTTAGCAGGTACGTACAGGTCATCTATTTGAGATCCTCTAGATTTTTCTAGGATTGACTGTGGCTTCAGTCACAAGCTGTAATGCTGGCTCAGGATGCTCCATCTTGTAATTAGAGGCTTAATCTCCTCTTAGTCATCTGGGCAGTTGTAATGAAATATGCCAGTTACTCCCTACTCTTGTTTTGGAAAAATGCCCAGCAGATTACAACAACAACAAAACTAAATTACCCATTCTGTACGTCCACTTCACAGCATACTCATATTGTCCTTTACCAGTCTTGCATTAAAGCAAGATATATTAAACCAAAACAGCTTTCCTTGTTTTTTGGATTTCATTACCCTTCAGCAGAAAAAGAAAAGTCTTGCTCAGGACTCAGTATGTCACTTTGCTTTTCTGACATGTTGCTTCACACTTCAGTTGGGACAAGCTTTCTGCAGCACTAGGAAGAACACATTTTAGCTGTTACACATTGGTGATGAAGCAATATTAACCGCAGACTCTTATGTCATTTAAAAAAAAATTAAATAACAAGGTATAAAATATTCTCAGAAGCCAGATATCATTCCCCAAACATACTCTTATACCATCTGGCTTTGACCACACTGCCAGCTCCTTTCCTATCCCTTTCCCCCTCCTGCTTTCCCTTCTTTTCTGCTCCCCATACTGCAGGTGCCAGTGACAAGTCTGAGTCTCATTTGGGTAAAAACGAGGCTGCAACAAAATAAAAGTAACAGGTCAAAAACGACAAAGTGAGTGAGGAAAAGGTAAGCAGCAGCTGTTTTCTGGCTTCTGAAAATGTTCAACAGCCCAGCTGAACTGAGGGAAGTCACATCTTACACACAAACGCAAACGCTTTTACTGGTCTAGGCTAAGAAATTTTCAGTCACTTCCTGCTGCAATGGATCTGGCAAGGCCAAGGGTCCTATCAATATCAAATGCCTCAACAGAGCATCCCCAGTACCTCTCTGTAGCATTGCAGTGAAGATTCACCTCTTTTTACACTGACCAGAATGCAAGTTTTCTGGTACCACTGACAATCCCTAAATAGATGTGGGACATGAGTCTCGGTGTTCTTGGCACAAAAGAGTACACAGGTCAGGCTGAAATTTAGGTGCCTATTGAAAACCCATTCTGCACTAACACAACACATTTATAACTGCCCTTCTGCCAGTAGCACCAAGAACAGAATTAGTGAACTACAGCCAGCTGGTTTTATTACGACAAGTTGGAAGACCATCATAAACGCAACAAAAATCCAAATACGAGTGGTATTGATTAAATCTATTTTTGGAGCAAGGGGGTTTGCGTTGTTTGTGATCCTGAGAAGGGAGGAGCAGCAGAGTATGTTTCGGTAAGGCCTCCTGGACTGAGTACAATCTCACTATTTTAAGGGACTTAACTTAATGACCATTTTATTTCTTATACTCTGCATTAAAGACTAAATGATGCTTTCAGTTAGCTTAAGAAAAGTATGAAATAAAACCGTTACATTTGTTCTGGATTAAAAAAGATCAGAAACCATACTGTTCTGAAAATTGTTCTGATAGCACACGCATTTATGCAATAACAGGCTTGTGCAAAGCCCTTGCTCCAAATCCTTCAAGTCTTCAGAAGGACAACATGGGGAGACACATGGCATTTGTACTCTAATCTAGAATAGCTCCTGTCTCACAGCCCATCCTCAATGCCGTTACGAAGTGCCAGTGTGGAAGGAGGTAGATAAAAACCAGATGGACCCGTATTTCTTTTGTGAACTGTTCACATGTGGAAGTAGGACAGGCTTTTCAGCAACTCTCAGCTAACACAAGCCCTGCTGTTAACGAGGAACCAGACTGCAGTGTTGTAGCACTCAGACATACAACACTACAACAAAAACTCCAGTATCAAAAAGTTGCTTCACAGCTTAATCTGTAAACAAATAATCATACATATTTACATTCCAAGTCTGGTCTTTCCCCTTTTTGCAAAGCTATTACAAGCAACTTCAAGCAGCACAGTGTTTGCAGAGTGGAATCCCACAGCATGATTTTAACCAGCAGAACAAAACCCTAGTGTTTACATTCAGATCTTTGTAGACGCTTTTATGTGACAAAGATGACCAAACTCGATGACTCATTTCTTATAAAAGCAGACAAACATGAATACCCTCGGGAGGATCGAGGAGATGACAGTCATTAAGCAGACATACATCAAGATACAGAGACCAAATGAACGCCTTAATGAGAATGGGAATTGCCCTCTCTTTTGTGCATTTTTATTCCACTCCTGCTCAGCCTTCACCAAAATGACTTTGATGATGTTATTAAAAATCACAGGTTCTTACAGAAAATGGGCTCAGAATGTCTCAAGACAGCTATTCCAACTCCTGTAGCAGGGACCAAATTACCTTGTTGCAAAATGGTTGCTTCTGCAACCAATAAAAGTGACTGTGGGACTGATGCAACAAACAGCAGTTCTGGAGAAGCTTCCAAACAATTCATGTTTAATTTAGGAATTTGGACAGTGACTTTGACATTTGATTAAATCTGAATTTCCAAATTAAACAATCTAAAGAACATTAAATTAACAACAGCATTATATCTTGCCACTGACATAACAACTCCCAGTGCCTCCCTGGGTGTTGTTAGGCACCAGCAGTTGATCAGAAGTCCTGATAAAGCTCAGAGAGAACTCTCCCCAGACTGATTAAATGCAGGTGCTTTTTACATCTTGTTTTCAGAGTCTGCACAAGCCTACCATGCATCACAGCTGAGACCCACTGCACTACTGTTCTGCAGCTCTTTTTAAATAAGCTCACTGATCGCTCAAGAGGCAAAGGTGTTCAGCTTCAGTTTTTGTCTCCTGACACCCTGCCCCCGCTGAATTTGGCATTTATCTCATATGCAAGTATTTGAAAATGTGTGCAAATGCTCACAAAGACAGGGTCTAGCAGCAGATGTCCAGTGTTTCAAACGATGTTGAAGCTGGAGCGGGGGAAGCCAACAGACAGGTGTTCTGACTCCTCCGTGCTGCCAAGTCTGTCCCATTAAGGAAAGGAGGCTGAAGGCCATCAGTGAAACAGTCAAAACTTAATCGACGAACGTGTCTCTGTTCTAAATACCTCTCACCAGCTGGTTACTACTTATCCCCTGATGGTGTCTGGGCACATTCCCTCCAAAAAAGCAATCGAGCTCTTCTGATGTGGTGTGAAAAGCCAAGTCTGTTCCTTCCTCAGTGTATCAACACATGATCCACCTACAAAAAGTTCACACAGCACCAAAAAATAAATGCTCAACAACTCATTTTTCCATGCTGGGCTGGGAAAACCCCTCAATCAGGGCTGACATTTCGCTTTTGTCATCAGGAAATCTTTCTGGTGAAGCAGAGGCAACATTACTGCCCTCCCCATCTGCCCCTGCAACTGCCACACAACATCACAGCAAATTCCTCACTACTGGAAACTGGGTGCAGGTCCACAGATTCAGTGGAAAATGTAGTCCAAGTCAGGATTTTTCACGGTCCTGCTACTGCTTCTGTGTATGTGTTGTCTGACTCATAACCAAAGGATGGGTTAGGAATAGATAAACCATATTTTATCAGCTTCTTCAAAACCAAAAAGGTTTGGGTTGGTTTTTTTTCATGGTTAGGCTTGATCATCTTAAAGGCCTTTTCCCTTCTAAATGATTCTATGATTCTGTTTTTTTTAAGGAATTTATGGGTTTAACGGTGCTTTTGTACCTCCCCTGCTGGAGTCCCTGCCTCTATGGAAAAATACCTGGGCTTGGGCTCAATTTAAAAATAAGGATTTGAGTTTGTTGCATATTTCAGGGAGGGACTTTGCTAAAAGCATCAGTCCTGAGTTAGGGAACACTCACTGCCAGCACAGGAATGCAGAAAAGCGATCCAGAGTATAAACAGCAAACCTTGGTCACATACACAATTTTTTTTACTAGGATCTTAAACACACACTTCACCTCTTTTGTTCCTTCTTACCCAAGCATCCACATTAACCCTCATTTCTAAAAAGAGATATTCCAACTATGAGGTAGCACTCTGAGTCAAATAGAAACAATTCTTACATTTTCAGCAGTGTTGCTAAGATATCCGTAAATTATTTAGAGGGGAACAAAAGAAAAGCTAATTTATTTTTATGATCTCCGTTTATTTTTTGCTCCTTCCCCACTTGGTAGAGTGCTTTTTCTCATCTGCCAGAAGAATGTTACTTAGTTTCCAGCCTATGGGAGATATGCTTGAATTTTTTTTAGAAATCACAAAGCAAGAGGATTGTCTTTTTATCAGAGTAGTGTATTGGGACTCAAGAAACCTCGTCTCATTCCCTACTCTAACAGGAATTCTCTTTTTGACATTTGGCAAAATGCTTTATTTCTCCACACTTTTGAAAACAGCCTTCCTGTTCTGTTATCCTGTGTGAATAGTGAAACCCCATCTGAAAAACAGAGATACCATTTCCTTTTTGTTACCCATCATCTTGCTGCTTTATACTGCAGTCTCTGCAGCACTGGGACTTTCCCCCACTATGGGTTTATACAGTGTCTGTGATACAATGGAGCTCTGGTACAGCTCAAAACCTCTAGACACTACTGGACTGCTAATATTAGTTCAACTGCCAGCACTAAGAAGCCAAAATTACTGGGGGAAGTAATCTGTGAAAACTCCAAAATCAAATCCTGGAGTTCTCATCCTGACTAAATTCTTCCCACTACCAAGATGTCAGGATTCAGCCATAAATAAGGGAGGCATTATTCTATCAACCAAGCTGGTAATTTCTTTTCAGTAATAAATGTAGAGGTGGAAACAAATCTGTGACAACAAAGGGATCTAAAGCCCTACCTGACTGACAAATTCAGGTTTTCCATTATTCAAACCAAAGGATTCCATATGAGGGCAACTGCAAAGGAGGGAGCTTAATTTATCCCACATTAAGATTCAAATTGTTCAGAGATAGACTATCACTGATTTAACTCCACTCTACAAGATATTATGGCCTATGATTTAATTGGCCAATTACTTATCCCTGATGAGAAACTGGTGAGAATGCTGTGCCTCATCCATGAAGCAGTGGTTGTAGTAAAATGTGGATGAAATGTGCAAGTCTAAATCAGAGCATTTTATCAATCATTTGCAAAGCTGACAGGCTTAATGGGTTTGGAACGATGAATATATTGGCATTTTGTTATTTGTCACAAACTAATAAAAAGCCCTATTAAAGTTATGCAAATTCTTTGTCCATCATAAACAAATGATGATCCATATTCACATTTGCATCAGGAGGAATAAAACACATACATTAACCCATTAGTTGGTTTTGCTGGCTAATACTTCACATAAAGTGTGGGGAAATTTATTTTTGTAAATGCCCAACTACTTCCCAGTTTTTTACCCAATGTGCTCAGGGGAACCAAATCTCCCTTAGACTTTGAAGTCAAGAATTGGACAAGATGCTGCCATTTGGAGCACACAATGAGCTCTTGGGTGATCATCATTCTCTGGGTGCCTGGAAGTCAGGGAAGAATTTATTGATGTCTGAATTAAAACCCCCAAGGACGACTGAGAGAAAATGGAGATTTTGCAAGGAAGAAAATCATGTTTCAGTTTTGAGGTTATTTTCTGTCAGTCCTGCCCCTGCAAGATGCAGTTCAGATAGAGGTTGTTGCACAGGTACTTTTATTGTGCTGAAAGGCCTCGTACAGGATCACTGTGCAGGATTAGGTTGGGTGAAGCCCATGTTTGCCTGTGCATAAGTGAGAAAAGTGGGTGACAAGACCACCACCAGAAAGAACACTAGAGCATACAAGTCCACTCGTGAATAGTTATGTGCTTTAACACACCCTTTTGAGTAATACGTTCACCCAATATGTGCTGATACTCTCTGTGGTAAAATGTATTATTTGCTCAATCCACTCAAAAACCTTTTGTTCTCATTTCTGCGTCCATCCACTTTATCTCCCTAAGGGATGAGGACATTTCCATCTCTTATGCTGCGTCTTACAATGGCTGAGCAATCCGGACCCATTAGTTCACTGCTCATACAGCCTGGGGAGAAGGACCGCAAGTAACTACTACGTGCAGAACAAGACAAGGCCTCTGCTCCTTGGGCTGCAGAAGGCGAGCAGGGGACAGTGGATTTCCAATGTCCAGGCAATGCCAAACTAGCATAAAATTCACACCAACCTTTGGTCCTTGTTTTTTCCATTTCCTTCTGATGGTGATGGGTTATCTCATTTATGGTGCCTGAATAGGAAAGCATTATCCTTTCTAAATCCCAAGCTTTGCTGCTTTATCACTGAAGGGGAATATACCACACTTTGGAATTGAGTGCTCCCAGTAATTCACATCAGTTTCTGGGAGAGCAAAGAAGAACAACTAGGCCTGTGATTTACCTTATTTTTCAGCTGGCATAGCTGCAAACACTTCCATTGCAGGCAACACAGAATAATAATAATCCTCAATATTCTGGGGATTCACAACTTAAACCCAGACATCTTCGATGCTTAGCTCCATCCTTCAGTGCACGGTATTTAGGATTTTTCTTGAAAGAGGTGATACAATTGGAAATGATTATGCAGAGGAGATATTCCAAGGAAAACTGCTAAGGAAGGAAAGCCTTACAGAGGTCCTCTAGTAAGATATGCAGAATATGTCAAGAGAAATGAAGCTTTTAACCAGGCACCTTTGGTTTGTTCAGTGCCTGGAGAAGGCATGTCTGAAACCTCAACAGGCAGTAGGCTGGTAGCAATCCTTGTGCGCCTAGAGCCAGTCAGCCTCCTCACCATCCTGTGTTGACTATGAAAGGGAAGTCCCTGGAGGTTAACAAAGAGTGTTCAAGGCCTGTCAACTTAGCTAAACTGCTAGAGCCCCACTGCACTGGCATCCAGAAAAGATCACTGAGCCACATGGCTTCAAACAACCTTGGGCTGTGGTCAGTTTTCTTCTTTAAATGAGGGAGTCTTATGTAAAAGTCTACTGCATTCAGCAGAGGATCTCCATGGGCCATGGAGCAGGCTCTTAATACATCTTGAAAAGCAAAAAAAATTTTTAAATTTCAAGTGTTGTGCTTATGGGATTTCCACATTATCAAACTATTAAGGTGAAGTGGTGTCTAGGGAGAAGGCAGCATTTCAGAAATGCATACTGCCAGTGCTTTTAAAAATTTCTACTACTACTGTGCAGGGTATGAATCTTATTACACTTGATAGTATTCCTGCATATAAATGAAAGCAGAGAAAAACCATTGAGAGGAATCAATGAGCTGAATGGAAGGGGTTTTTTCTTATAATCATGTTCCAATTTTGTGTTTTCTGAAAGTTATTCTTATCTCTTTCTTTCTATTATCCTCAAGTGCCTGAAATTCTCTTTGATGGAAGACAGCTGCATCCTACTGCAGTTGACAAGCCCTGGAAAAATGCATCTGACAACCACACTCTGGAAAGATGCATCTGTAATGGCTCCTTTCAGTGCAAAAAGAATCAGTGCAGTAAGGTAAGAGCTCTTGCTCAGCTGCTGCTTTCGGACACTTTGATCTCTGCTTGCAAGGTGATCTAGCCTGAAGGCATGCCAGGGAGGCCTCCAATCTTGTCAGATCCCATAAAAAAAAGCAGGACCACAGCTGGGCAGTATTTAGGTGGAAAGCTAAATTTTGCGGGAGATAATATTGAGCATTCAATAGATGGCAGTCTTACCTCAGAGTCAAGACTGAGGAGATGAACGAATGTGATATCAAGGGCTGGGGGTGCCATCTTTTAGAGGTGCAAAAGTTAGGTACCAGGATGGAAAAAACTCCAGCGTACATTTGGGAGATCATGACCAGCTGTTGATGTTTCACCGAGAAATGCCATCTGCCAGCCGGTAGACATTCTCTCCCAATTTCAAAGCCATGCTCTTGTGAAGCCATGACGTGCTTTTTAAAGTCTCCCATCTCCTGCTCCAGAGATTGCTCAGCTTAACGAAAAATGATCTGTGTGTATGAGGCCAGAATTTCTCTGTACAAGCCACTGAAGACAGTGTCAGATGAGCAGAAGATATCACAAGAGTAACATTGAAGTATGTATTTTTTAAGTTTCAGTGTTGAATCTTTCTCGTAGTACACAGCTAAGAGATTACGAAGCCGTGACTGTATTCAGAAGGAAGAGAGGTAGAAGAATTTCACTTACAACCCTGTACAATTTATCCTGTTCTTGGGTCTGTGAAAAAGAAGCCCTGGGCAGACAGAAGTTAAAAAGTTTTACCTTCTGTTATGTCATGCATGCCTTGGCTAGCTAGCAGAGATCAACCAGTGTCAAGACATGAGTTGTCTGGACCAATGGCAACATTCCATGCCCAATTTTTAATGCAAAAAGCAAACCTGCATCAAGAATCAATGTGTCTCTAACTGTCCTATCTTCACTGGCCAGAAAAAAGGCATTATTATATCAAGGATTCAAGGCACCTGTCCATGTGGGCCATATACTATTTTCAATCATCTGGTCCTAAACATGAACTGACTTTGAGCAGCTGTCCAACAGAACCTACACAAACAACTGGATGCTTTCCTCATACCAAACTGCTTTCCTCATACCAAACTCTAAGGAATTTTAATGGTTCTGGATCAATAGGTCTTCTGATGTGTTTATCAAGGTCTGTGGTGTGTGTCTCCCACTTTTTCTTTTTAGAGTGCTGCAGGAACTTAATTCCTGCAGCTTCAGCTCAGAGAGACCGGAAAAACTACAAGCTAGGAGGACCTTATGTTTTCAAGGACCTTATGCCAGCATTCAACCATAAAACAAGTACCCCTTATTTTCTGGACCTATCATACAATGTCAACTTCATCTCAAACCATTTTTTTCCATGGCACAGGAAAAAGAAAGTGTTGGTGTACATGAGCTGATAATATCATAAATACAATTGCGAACAAGATGCATCTAGAGCAGCTGTAGTGACTTAGGAAAAGCATGCATGGGTATGCATCTTTACTTATGTATGCAGGTATATTTAGATACTTGCACATATGCACAGTATTTTTCTTTTTCAATATTTGTACACTTAGATGTTTAGATTTGTTTTCATATTTTTCTAACACAGAGAGGTAATATTCCACTGTGCTCTTTATGTACAAACTCTTTAGCCTTGTTTGCAGAAAAAACAAGGTAATTTTTAAACAATAAAAGAGAAAAGAAAACAAGGTGTTGAACAATGATCAATGGAGACAATCCAAAAAGGTGTAAACAAACATACTTGAAAGGAACACTACCACAGACAGAAGATTACTATTTTAAACCTTCGAAGAATTTCATCCCATTCCAAAGCAGGTAGGATTTACTGTACCAAGAAGTCAACTAGCCTTTGGTACAGGCTACAGAGGGATCTGTACCCAATGAAGAAAAGGCCTCAAGAAGCGGCTTAGTGAAGTTGACTCTTGCCCTTTTGCTAGCAATTTAGGACATTCTTAGTGTATCGCTGACAAAGTACTCAGAAAATCTGAGTTAACAAAAATATTAGCAAATGGTGCTGGTTAAACGATTGGCATATGACTGGCACGCGGAAACAGTCAAGAAATACAGAAAACAGCATTCTTGTTCACTTGTGTGGCTACCTGCAAATTTTATGTGCATATCATTACGTCAGGACCCAGCAGCACAATCTTTCAAAAATACACTCCAGTGTCATTAGAAACTTGTGAGTCCCAGATTCCTCTCAGGAAATGATGTTGCGCTGCTTTTGATAAGCTACTTTATTGCTTTTTTGCAGTTTAACTAGCTGTAAATGGAGAGAATATTACTTACCTACCTTAGGGGAAGGTTAGGATTCTTAACTACATAATAGACCTGAAGTGCTGTCATCAAAAAAACCCTTTAACTGAAAAAAGACTATGATGTACATTTCAAGGAGTTCCAGCCATTTTTATTGATTCATTTCTTACAGAGACAGAAAATGTTTAACCTATTAGAGGGAGGAAAGAAAGATGGAAAGAAACACAAACTTCTCAGTCATTACTTTTCAATGCAATAAGTGGGTGCAAGTACTACAGAGCTGGCATGGATTGCAAGGGAAGGCCATTGCTAATGGTATCAGTACAGCTTTAAGACCTGGCACATCTACGGCTGCACGTACAATGAATTCTGATGCCTATTCACAGAGAGAACAAAAAGTCCTCTACCTAGGTTTTCTCATGAAACAGAAAGCTTGTGTTCTGTGACATTTTACGCTTCTCAGTTTTAAATGAACTGCTGTTCCCTCTCTCCTGCTTTTGGCTAGCAGTCAGGAGTCATCAATATTCTCCTCCTGTTTTCACTGTAAGTCAACCTTGGTGACCTAGCTGCCTCATAACAAAATCTTGACTGAACAAAGAAACTATTTCTTATCCATTTCACATAATGCAGTACAAATGAAAGCCCTGGAAATGTTTTATTCCTCCATATTGCTTGTCACATGTAGCTTTTCAGCAGCACTTCATTTGTCCTCTATCCATTTTCATACAGTAATTTTATTATCATCCAGTCCCGGAAGAGCAGGAAGTTGCTGTTATTAAAATATGAGAACACATTTTGAACTGCTTAATGCCCATGACAACATGCAAACTCAACTGCAGCAAGAAGTCCATGTCTGGATAAGAAGACCGAGGCAGCAGGGCTCAGCAAGGAAGTGGCATTCAAAGCAAGACCTGCCCTCAGGCACCCATCTCTAAGGCAGGTGAATTCCTGACAACTAGATATGAAATCTTGCTGGATTGTTGGAAAAAATATTACAAATAGGTGTATTCCATCATCCAGGAGTTGCAACTTAAACCAATTGCTTGTTCTTGAAATCCAAGGACACAGGCAAATTTGCTTGCAAAATGCACACAAAATTTCCAGTGGAAAATAGTTTGAAAGAATCTTGAAGAGCTTCTACACACAGCAAAACCAAGGGTATCTCAAAGGATCTCTGTCACTGTTATTCCCATGTACTTGGTCTTATTTCCAGGAATTACTTTTGAAAGCAATAGTATTCAGTACATTTCATTGCCCCAACGCAGACTTCATTGGGTTCATTCCCACTTCCAAAAATATTTTGAAACCAGCTACTGTGGTATCTAGTTGTGTCCAGCTTGACCTACTCTGTTCTTTCCCTTTTTTATTTAAATCTCTAACTATATTATTTTCAAACTGTTCCCATAGTCCCAATATGAAAAAATGGCCTCATATTAACCACGAGAGATGCTCACCTCAGTGTAACACAATCACCTCTGCAGTTTACATATTTTGAGAAAGCCTATCTTACAAGCCAGTGAAAAGGGTTTACAAGCAGATTAAAGGATAAAACTGCCAAATGCACTAAAATACATGGTCGATATGCTGTTAACCACAAATCCATAACTGTTTTGCTGATAAAGCATTGCCTAAGCTGCAGTTTGTTCAGATTGCTGCTTCAGATTCCTCATGACATGATCAGCAAAATGAGGAGTAGCAACTCTGCTGTTTCCAAAAGAGATGTGTTGGCTTGCAGTCATGTCTGCATAAGTGATTTTCAAATTCCTCTGTTGAGCTTTGAAGTGATTAAAGGAAACCAGCATGGAATTTTCCCTTTATGCTTTCTTCAGTAAACCTACTTATGGAAAGTGTTTTGATTTACAGCGTAGGTCTTACAGTTTGAGAGATTAATTCCTCTTTCTTCCACCTAGAACTGTGTGCTTATGAAACACCAACTGATTACTAGCTGAACCTCCCACCCAAGAGCAAAATGACCACGCTGGAGTGCTACTTTGCTCAAAGAGGCTGCAAAACCTCCTTTGGAGGTTTGCAAGACTCAGCAAGGCAAAGCCACACTTCACCTGATCTACTGCTGGAAGTAGCCCCCTTTGAGCTGGAGGCTGGACCAAGTGACCTCCAGAGACCCCTGCTTATCACCAATTTATATGATTCTGTGACTGTATTTGGTCAGTGATTAAGATGCAGAAGGCACTGCTCCTGGAACAACCATTTCTAGAGCACTCCTCTCTCAGTGGAGAGTCTTCAGTGATGATCAGAAATGGAAGACTTCATTTTATAAGGCTATGTTTGGAATCCTCTGCTGTCTCATATCCTCAGAACAATACTATCTTGCGACATTAGAAGAATGTATGCAAAAGGAAGAGATATTGCAGACAATGCTTTCTCCATCCTGACCAAGGCTAAGAAAATGATCTTCAGTGAGCCAAGTAAGACATAACCCTATGGATGATTAAGAGAGAGATCTGTAGTAATTAAAAAGTCCCCTCCCTCACCACAAGCCCTTTCTCTAGCAGAAGGTTACTGAATGAAGACATAGAAGAACTTGCAAAACTCCTTGTAGTACTCTGCATTCTTCATATATGCAAGGTACTGAGTTTATAGGACTAGCATCCCTCGACATTATAACAACCTATTTCTTTAAAAGAAAATTAAGGCAAGAGCTCACAAATGCTCTTAATTCAGATTCAAACATGAAAATAAAATAATCCAATTTAAAAAAATCGCCCCAGAACATCAATATGCATGTGCTAAAAAAATGACAAGAGGTTCCTCAAATACACTGAAGCCAAGCTAAAACAACAGATTGTTCAGCATACTGGTATCTCCTAAAAATTCTAAGCGATTAATTTCTAGTCTAGCCTTACAGTTTAGAACTAAACATTCGCTTACTTAGATATACAAATATCTATACATGTGATCACATCAATCTCTAGACAAAAGTAAGCATGTAATATCTAAAGATGAACTCATGCATGAAACTCACCTCAATAGCATAAAGTCTGCTCAAGAAAGCATCCATATTGTAGCAATTAGTCCCATCCATTAAAACTTGCTCTATGTTAACCATGCCACCCATTGTGTAAGCAAAACTAACTAGAAATTACAAAAAAAAAAAAAAGCTTCACTTGTAAATAGTCAGAATTGAGTATGCAAATATTATGATTCAAGGTATGCACACCACTTGAAGCATAAATCACACTAACAGCCGAGAGACACTTTCATTTCTCTCTGGAGTACAATCTACTTAAAAAGTCATTGCTAGGAGGTAGCAGTTGTGCCAAGGTAGCATTTGATATCTAAATAATTGATTTAAAAATCTTGTTAGTTGATGGCTGACCACAAAAGCATTCTGTGTGTTGGCTAAAATAGCTCAAAACAGACCAGACCCTTGTGAGAGTTCTCATGAACAATCTGGGCTTTTTGTCCCACCAGATGGGGCAAGTGTTCCTTTACACTTAAATGTACTTCATCTGAAGAAAAAGAACAGCAATTTATTTTCCAGTATATAGAGGACACCAAATGTTAAAGCAATCCACACTGAGAGCTTTTATGCGCAGTTAGATTAGCTTCCTGTAATAACGACACATAAGTAATTGTGTAGCCTAGTGATTTTCAATCTTTCTCCATTTGCAGACCTCCCCTGAGTGTTTTCCAATGGAGGTGAGCCTGTGTTTCAATCAATTTTAAACCTCCTGAAATAAACTTACTTTACTTTGCTCTGTGCTGTAGAACATTTAGGAAGTAGCTCAGTGATACCTAGGCATCTGTAGACTGTGAGCGCCAGGACCACAGTGCTGCCTCCATGAGCCAACTCGTACTGCCATGGGCATGCCCTTGAGCAGGGAACCTTCTACTAGTACTCGAACACTGTTTTCCCAGTGGAAACAATTACACAAGCCTTCCTTAGCACACCTCACAGCTATTGAGGGTAGTACCAAGTCTCATATCTCTTAGTTTTTGGGGTTTTTTTCAAATAAAAGAAAACCAACTTTGATGAAATTTATCTGCTTTACTGTGTATCTCATGTCTCAGCTTTTTAATATGTATGAGAATCAAAAAAAACATAATGGTCATTACAAATTTCACATAAAACATTCACTCGTGCTTGAAAAAAATATCCTCTATTATATACAGAAATACCTAAAAATTTTTTGCTCAGCTATTTCTACTTAGGTTTTTTTTTATTTCAAAATATGATCCTCTCATTATATCCTGGTCAGGTGTCTCACCTGGTCAAGGATTTGAAATCAAACCCAGTCAAAGACAAATCATTAGCTGTTTCCAAACTGAGGACTCTTCTTTCAATAGTCTCTCCCCAAGAACTAGGAGCACTGAATTATGTTGAAGGTAAGAAGAACTGCACTCCTTTCACTGCTCCTGGCTGGTGGTATTAAAACAGACACCTTCTTTGCATTTCAAACTTGCATTCAGAGCATGAGTGCTACAGAGCAGACAGGGCACTTTGCTAAGTCAGCTCAAAAAAGGAAGTTTGCTTCAGAAGACATTTCAAGTTCATGCCAAGAAACACTCTAATTGTTACAGTTTGTTTGTTTTTTGGTTTTTTTAAGCACTGCCTAGAAAAATATAAGGACAAAATTTAATAGGCCTGCACAAAAGGTACATTCTTTCTTCAGTGACATTCACACAAAATCAATTCAAGTTTATGTGTTTTAGTGAAAATGAAAATACAGTATCAGTCCATTAGGCTATCAACTGAAAGATCAAGTTTTCACAAGAATGTCTAATAACTACCTGCAAAAGTGTTCATGCACTGCTTACAAGAACAAAACTGCCTTTTACGTACACAAGCAAACACTTGGCTGTGCATCCTGAGGGCTGCTATCTGCTTATAGGCACCGTAATCCAACATACTTGTTCAAATTGTGAGTTTGTCTTCTTGCAGCCATGAGCATAATTCTGCTAGAAAACCTTTAGTGTTTGGCAGCCAAATACTAGTGGTGCTCCCAGGGACTGCAGGATAAGTATATTCTGTCCCACCTTCTGACAGAGGGCAGTAACGACCAATGCCCGTGTAAAGTTCTGCCTTATTTTAGAAGTTGCACTGGATACAATTAGATATAATTAATTCTACTCATGTATCATGTTGCTATATAGTCCTATAAGAACCCCTGCCTTTCACAGCTTGCTGTTTTCACAAATTATTACATAAACGTACGTATTTTTAAGGTGTTTCTCTAAAAATTATGACACTTGGCCTAAAGACAAAATTGCCCCCGACTCTGTACAAACTTGATTTTTATCCCATTATTTATTTATGCAGATTTTCTAAGCTCATCTAGTCTTTACTGTTTATTATTACTTATTCCATGTCTCACGGAGACAGAGAGAGCAGAGATGAGAGCTCCCTTTAATTTGGTGCCAGCCCAGCCCTTCAAACTCACAACACGAAAAATGAGGCAGAGAGCTGGAAGGAAACCCTTTAAAAACTTTATTATACAGGACAGAAACAGGCTCATAATCATCAAAAACACCTTAACATGGCGCAGAAATTATAGGGCTAATTTTGGTGGCAGACTTAGATGCTACTGTGTTGTCACTTAACCTTAAAGTTAAGTGTTTTGAGTGCTGAAAAGTCTAGAAGTATGCCATAAAAAAGAATAAAAACCTTCAAAATTTCATTTTAGTTTGTTCACAAATTATTAAGAATATACAGAACCAGAAAAAACACTGAATACAAGGGCAAAGTTCTGATGTACAATAACTACTCCTAAAGATTTTCTCAACAGAACATGCTTTTCAACTACAGTCAGTGTTTTACACAATTTATTCTAATACATTGATTTTTCAGGCCACAGCTGTGGTCCTTTGGACTTCATTCGCAGCTGTCTCTTCTTTTTCTTGTAATCAATGCAACTAAAGCTAGTGCAGTATTTACTTTTGCCAACTTAGTTCACACAAGTCTGTTTGCCCTTTTTTTTTTCTTTTTTTTTTATTTTTTACTTTTTGGCAAAAGCATTTTATTTCTAGCTGGGCTTCAAAGTTGAATCAAAACTTTTTGCCTCTATCTCTTGTAACTACTTATTGTATATAAAATAAAAAGCAATCACGTATGAATGACTATGACATAGTGGTACACGTGCATGTGAAACAAAGCTGTCATAAATTCACTGCAGGACTCCTGGACTCGACTATATTATTGTAATGAGTTCAGTATCAATCAAATATGCTCCTCTTGTCAGAAATAAAGCCTAGTTTCTGACTTTTAAAAATAGCTATTAACGTCAATCATGATTCAAAGTCAATCATGCCAGGAGAGCCATGGTTGGATCTTGAAAATTATAAGTATGACATGACAGATGGTAATTGGAAGCTTTTGTTACTCCTGCAGCAGCAACACCAGCTACTCTGCTGCCAGGATACACAAAGAGACACAAGCAAGGCTTTAGGTCAACACTTCATACTGAGATGAGACACACATAGCAGCGAAGGGCTTTTTGCTGTATAGGAACACGTGAGCCTCTAATCCTCAAATCTCCAAAGAAGTGAGACCTGCATTTCAGGTACCTGGGTTAGTAAAGCTGTCATGTAGAAGTTATTTTAAAAAATACCATTTTCCCTACATGATAAGAGATGCATATAACAAATCCCCAAAACAACCCTGTCAGGGAATCCCCCCGCTGAAAGCCTGTCTACATGGGAAACCAGCACTACCTCCATATCCATGTAAAAAATCACTGCACCCAAATAACATGGATCAAGAAGTCAAGGAAACGACTCTTTCATTACATCTAGCCTTGTACTTCGTATACCAACTGTTTATCTTTACTGAAGTGCCTCTGTGAAGGACCAAGACTAATAAGCTTTCCATCCTCAGACATAAACCAACAACACAATTGAAAAGGGGTTTCACAAGGATGGCCAAACAGTACCCTGAACAATGCTCTTTAAGGCATAAACATGACTAGCAAGCAAGTTAAAGAAAAGAAACACATGCCTAAAATCACTCTAGCTGCATTATGAAAACATTGAATAGATTTTTGGCACAGGACAATAGTATAAATTTATGTTTCATCACAGGCTGCTGTACATCTACAAAGGGAAATGTCAGGCAGGGGCAATGACCCCTTTCTAGGGGACACACAAAAACCACAGGATCTTGTCACTGAACTGGTGTCTAGTACAGAAACTACCCAAAGTGATCAAGATACACACAGCAAGCTTTTCTCTGCTGCAAATCAACATACCCCAGAGAGCAGCCTGGCTGTCAGGCAGTACTGCAAAGGATAATGGCAAACACCACTGAACTACACCTTACAACAACAATGCACCTTATGAGACACAACTGGCATTTCTTCTAGCTCCCCTCCCTCAGATGCAGCCATCTTAGGTGAATGACAAGGTAATTCTCAATCGGGCTGCTGCCTCCTGTCTGTCTCCTCTTATGTGACACTCGTTGCTGCCACAAATGTCCCACTAAAATTGATGCTTGGTTTCTACCCCAGCCGACACCCTACTTACAGCCTTGCAAATCCAGAAAAGCTCCAAAGAGGAAAAGTTACCATTTGTCAAAGTTTTTCACTCAGCTGCTTGCCTCAGTGGTGTTCCCTTTTTACACTTCCTGGTGAGATAATAGTTTTCACTGTCTGTACTTCTGGGTTATATACTTTTCATTTTTCCCATTGTACAGTGGCTTGTAAAGCTCACAGATACCTAAAAAAACCAATCTACAAAGCACTCTTTGCAGAACTCCGCGCATGAAAAATCAGCCTGTTCAGGTCTTGAGGTTTAGCCCTCTCTTAAATTAACAAAGATCTACAATTCATGCAGAACTAACACAACACAGCTTAGAATTCCCCAACAGCACATCAAAATTTTTTCCTCTTCTTCAGGCTCACGCAGTTGAGAGGCATGTCTACCACTCACCCCTGAGTGAAGCATTTCTAGGACTGCCAATGCTTTTTTTTTTTTGCAGTCTCTGAAACTCTGTCCTAGTTCTCAATGAGACTTTCTGCCTTGATCTTACAGATCTTGTGCAGAGCACAGCACGAGGCAGATACTGCTCAGTTTTTAAAGTCTTCCAATTAGTGTCCATCATGTGCTCTTGTCCTCAAAGGATGCACTACAACACTGCAGCTGCTTAAGAGTAAATAAACAATTCTTTGTCATCCAGGTGTCCAAATTAATGCTCTCTAGTCATAGGTACCAGCAGATAAGCAAAGCTTCCTGGAATAAGAGATGGAACACAGAGATCATTAAAGCAAGAAAAGGTCAGTAAACAACTTGCTTTACCTCAGACAAAACAGGTGAGAACACATAATTCTATTTTCTACATCTGCTTTTTTATCTTCAGTTTTCCAAGTGAACCCACACCAAGCTTGCACAGAACTCAGCAAGGGACAGCAGGATCCTATTTATGAATAGCATAGCCCATGCAGGAGGACAAGCAAAGGGACAGGGCCTGCAGCCAATGTGACTGAGCAATTTTTTTGCAGTGAAGGACGTCAGAAGTCTAAAGATTATTTGAATTCCAAGCCTATTACAACAGATAACTGTGATTAACACTACTCTGTCTTCATCTTCACGGGTTTTTTTTAACTGCTTGAGGAATTTCACAGACAAGGAAAAGAAAAAAGATTCAACTCTTTGTCTGGAATTTCTGGACGCTAAGCAGCCCTGGTCAGAGGACCACCTCATAACAAAAATGCATTTGACAACTGTAGCTGCCCACATCAACTGTGCAAGACCTGCCCTGTGGATTAAACCTTCCAAAGTGCAGTGTTTTCAACACAACTAGGAAGAAGTAGAACCGCTGCACATGTGCAGATGGTGCCTCGCTGTACAGTGACGGCTCAGCACCATTTAGAGGCAAAATGCTTCTTGCTGGCTGATGTGAAACTGATGCACTGAAGATTCATCCCTCACTGTTCATGCTCCGCTTGTAAAGGTTGAGGACGAGACCTTGAAGAACATTAACTACTTTGAAAAGGAAAAAATCAGTCAGTTGTTTATTCCTAGAAAAAGTGTTCACCCATCTAGCTAGAAAGATTATCTAGCCTGCTCTGTTTCGCATCCCACCTAAAACTAAACTCTGACTGTATATTCAGTAGGTTACCAGACTAAAATTCCAGCCATGAGTATACCTGGCATTTATAATTAATTTTCCTAACCAAATCAGGTTTCTTTCCACAAAACATACAAATAACTTCCCATCCCAACACAGAATGCACCTTCAGCTGACATCCCTAAATAAATTCAATCCACTAGCTAAGAGAGAGTTTGAACAATGGGGGCATTTTTAACATGAAGTAATACGTAGTCCAGCAGTCAGAGCAAGCTTTTCCAGGCAGCAGCCCAATCCAAACAATTTTCTTTGGTTTTCATTTTAACCAGCTTTCAGATCTCTCCATTCCTGACAGGCTGCAAATAAAATACTATTTTTTTTCCCCAGAGGGACGCTATTCACGCAGTATTTCCAACTTTGCAAGAATAAGGATATAAAAGGTGCCAAAATAATCAAAAAAACCCTATTCCTACTGACTGTTTAAGAGAACTGATTTGGCTTCTTTCAACTTCTACAAACTTCCTTCCTTTAACACTGTCTTTGGCTGACCACATTGGAAATGGCTATTTAACCATAAGTTTAGTGTAATTCCTCTGAAGGAACAAGGCAAAAGGTCATATTTTTCAAGTGATTTGTATTCAGTTCATTATCAAAGCTGAGATCATTCCCAAACCCCACAAATCAGCATCGTTAGCAGGAGATGGATTAGTTTTTCTTGCTACGTAAGATTTGGATATGACATTTCCTTCCCATAAAGTTCTGTGCCACATACACTTTTGAGAGGGGAACTGTAAGAAATAATTTCATCTTGTAGTTTTAATCTATGAGTGACGTTTTTTTTTAAAGCAGCTGAACAGGTGAAATGCCTGAATCCACCTGCTGTGAAAAGCTGCTGTGGATGTGGAGTAGGAAAGGAGGAAGAAGAGGGGTGATGTCAGTTTGATAACACAGTTGCTAGAAGAAAACATGTTTTATAGGGGTAGCAAGGGTCATCAATAAAAATCACGGCCACCATAAAGCACTGTTACAATATAAATGTGACATCCATGCTGAGATAGGGCTGTTGGGTGTTTAACTTCACCATGAAATATGATATTTCTGAATGTTTTATGTCAGTCAACAGTGGCAGGGCCATGTTCATTGTGTGTCTATTTGTTTGGTTGCAATAAAAACATTTGAGATCCACTTCATTATTTAAATTGTACAATTGAGTTGTTCAGAGCTGCAATAAGTTTTAAGATGTGCAGCTGGGCTGTGACTCTCACAGTGGGATTTTCCAGTTCTCCTTGGAAAAATCTGCCGTGATGACACGGCTGAATTACAGTCAGCTCTTCATACAGATTCATCTTGCTGGATGTACGATAAATGAATAAATTCATGCATAAACAAAACAAGCATTCCAGAAATGTGTGTGGGAAAAGGAAAAAGTCGTCTATTAGAAAGTTAATGTATAGTTCGGCAACAGCAGCGTGATAGAAGGACAGGTCAATGGACAGCTGGCACCTCAAAAATTGAATAGAAATTGGTATCTCAGTCTTCCTGACTCAGAGCCATGCTGATCCACTGGCACAGCTGCAATTAAGTATTTATTAGCAAACTTCAGAATTGTCTAACCGTGGTGGAAATGCTACGGTACTGTTATTAAGGAGTAAGACAATAATGTAAAGTGTCTTTTTTCAGTGGTTATGGACAACGCCAATTTTACCAGATACTACTCAAATCAGTTCAGATATGCTCCCAGTGACAGAGAGATCAGAGTTCTCCCTTCCTTCACAGAAACTCCTTTGGCATCAAAGCAAAAATTCAAATAGAGGCTAGTTCCTTTTGGACAACAGTTTTCAGGACTTTTGCCATGCTTCTACAAACAAAGTAATAATTAAAAAATTCTCAGCCTAAGAACAACAAAGTAAACCTATTAAGTGCAAAGAAAAGCAAAAAAAGTGAAGCTTCCTATGCTTGGAAGACACAGTGAAATGATCTTTATTATACAGGAAACAAAAAAGTGTCATTATGAAAAAGAAAGTCTGTTGTAAAGACCTAAAAGAATAACCCAATATATAGTCAGTAACTAAAGAAGAAATTTGGGAATATTACCTCAAAATGCAGTCATTCCAACAAATTGCTTAAAAAAGCAATCATTTCACTGGTAGCTTGTTTCCGAAACAGTAATTTTCTTTCACCTCTGCCTTAATAGTCTCAGAAAAGC
Source organism: Edolisoma coerulescens (assembly GCA_013397115.1). NCBI lineage: Eukaryota > Metazoa > Chordata > Aves > Passeriformes > Campephagidae > Edolisoma > Edolisoma coerulescens. The sequence continues at coordinate 1,046,583 of VWZW01007725.1, read as the reverse complement.
TCCCCACCCACCCACCCCAGTGTCTTATCTGGGTAGCTTGGCTCACTCAGAGCTATGAACCAGACAGACTGGCCAGCTGGCTTCAGCCACACTGAGCCTAGAACAGGAAAGTTAAGGAAATTAATTCATTCTTTCCCTTCCAACCAGTCATGGAGGCTGTTCTATTATTTTAATGGGGTTTTTTTTTCCCCTTGGTGAATTTTTGAAAGGGAAAATAAACGGGGAAGAAGATTGATAGTTTGTTTTACTTAAGCATGTCAGAGTGATGAGCACAGACTGAAGACCACTAGCTTCAGTTCAGTTGCATGGCTCATGTAAATTAATCCTTTAAATAGCCCTGAACACACAGCATATGTCTAACACACCCCAACCGACCATGATATGGCCACTGAACAGACAGCTCCAGCTGCTGTTCCTGTGACATTGAAGTTGTCAAGGGCGTGCCAAACAGGCACTCAGGGATTAGCCAGCACTTCTGGAGAGAGCATTAACTGCTCGTCAGAGTGCGTGGATTTCATGAGCCTAGCAAGTACAGAGGAATCTGAGAAATGGATCCAAATGGTTCAGGTTATGTGAGCCCCAGAGCAGCACAAAATACTGACAGGTCAATCTTCTCAGTAGAAGTACTTCCTGGTATCAGGGAACCACACTCTGAAAAGAAAAAACAACTTGTAATTATCATCACTGAACTCTATTTGCTCTCCATCCCCATACCGTGGGAAACAGGGCCAGAATGAACCCTTGCAACAAAAGAGTGAGTGGTCTCTTCCCTGTGTTACTATATCCAGCAACAACATCTTCCACACCAGGCTCTGTCCCACCTCCCTTTGATACCCAGACAATAAGGCTGTTATCTTCTGTGACACAGACTGAATTGGTTCTCATGAAGCCTTGTACCAAAGGTAATATAAAGCTTTCTTTGTTCACCTTTACCTAACAGCTCGAGTGGACCACGTGGCTCCTTCCACTACTTGGGCCCTGACTTAAGAGCCCGTACAAATTCTGTGCTGCCAGTCTTGTGCTTGTTCACCAGAAAAATGCACTCAGTTCCCTCCTCCACAGAGCACTAACACCTGCTTTAGCAGCACAAGAGCACTCCCAATGAATGCTAGAAGCCACCAGGCTTATGTAATGCTGGACAAGATACTTCTCCCTAATGTTTTAATCTAAAATAAAGAGCCTAGATAACAGGAGAAAAGTATTTGAAATGATGACTGCTTTGAGATGTTTTTCAAACTTCTCCATGAAAGAAGTATCAAAGATCACAGGAAAGCAATGTCTATGATCCTAGACTTGAGGAGCATATAATCTTTCTCACTAACAAGAGCTTACTACCTTTCAGACAGTGGCTGCTCAAAGATAGGCAGTCAAGCATATGTGAAGGGAGCCTGCCTGACCACTGTGCATCTTACAGCATTATTTGTACAACTTCAACTCAGTAGAATTATCCTAGCATGAGACTGGCATAACACAGTGTCTAATCAGCCTTATTATCCTAAATTCTCAATTGTTTCCTGGTAAGCTGCATTTATGTCTTAGCTGATTATCCACTTAAACTATCAAGTACCAATTATAAAACGCAGTAACATTAACGTCACAGATGCTTGAATTCAGAGAGAAGCAACCCCAGATCATTTTTGGGATAATAAGTTGCACTACAGAGGCAGCAGACCTCAGTATGAAATGCCTGCCTCTGTGATTTTAAATAAATAAATAAACCGTTCTGGGTTTACAAATTACTCATTCCTAAATAAAACTTTAATTAGTTAGAAATAAACCATGGTATAAGTTTGCTTACAGCATTGCTGCAAATAGGCATTAGGATCACTTCCACATAATGGCATTGGCAAGTGTAATTCCTCATGCAGTCAACAGAAAAGTGCCTCTTTTTAGCCTTGTTTCATAGCTAGTCCTCATGGAATAAAGTCCCAATAATCTTGTTTTCCTTGTGCAGAGAGTTCTGAAAAAACTGAAGCAGCTCTGTGGAAGAAGACTTGCAATTTGCCCCTGTTCACTTTACCAACTGAGCTCCTCAGGCTCAAACAACTTCAGACATTCAAAAGCAAAACATGTTCAAAATATTTTCTCAGCTCTTGAAGGTGGAGTAAAGTCAACCCAAAATACTTTGGGTTGTCAAGAACTGTCGAGATCAATGTGTCTCATTGTGCATCCTCACTACCTGTGTCTGACCTTCCATTATCATTATAACATCAGCTTTCTACCCCCTTCTATACCCTTCAGAGAAGGCCAACCTATTGCACCCTGGGTGCTGGAAATCAATCACCAATGCTGTTAAACCACTCATGGGTCACTGTCCTGGGTTTGACAGTTCCCAGACACTCTTTGGGAGTTAGCTATCTGCAGATACTATACCAAGCAAGCAGTTTACATGTGGCTATCATCTAAACACTAAAAAATGTTTGATTATACAGAGCTGAGCTGCATGTAGCTAGCTGTGCGCAGGGCCTGATTGACCCTGGGTCTCTGGCCACGTTTATTAATGTTGATGCAGCCATGCTGTTTAGGCAAAATAAATACCTTCCAGCTGCAGCACTGTAGCTTCTTCCCTTAGTGCATGGCTTAATCATAGAATAACAGAATGTTAAGGGATTGGAAGGGACCTTAAAGATATCTAGTCCCAACACGGGCAGGGACACCTCGAAGGTTGCTCACAGCCTTATCCAACCTGGCCTTGAACAATGCCAGGGTTGGGGCACCCACAACCTCTCTGGGCAACCTGTTCCAGAGTCTCACCAACCTCACAGTAAAGAATTTCTTCCTAATATCGAACCTAAATTTCCCCTCTTTCAATTTGTACCCATGTACTAATGGCACAGGACACCTTCAAGAAGAAACATGAATCAAAGTACTTGAGAGGTCTGTAAGTCTTTTGATCTAGAAACCAGGGTCTTTCAGCTCAGTGTGAAGAGGCCAAAGGCTTTCCCCCAGTAGTCAGCAGGTCACCATGGGCCACTCATCCCAGAGAAGGCACTGTCTGGGAAGAATGGTGTTTGTCCACTTTCAAGCTTGGTCCACCATTGCCTTAGGTCCCCAACTCTCTCCCTTCCCTGCACATTGCTTTGACATTACTTATCTTTCTCTGACAAATACTGTTCCCTTGTATCTTCGTAGCTTCTTAGCTTTCCTTTCATGCCATCTATGACCTCTTGCCTGCATCCCTGCTGACACACACCAACAGGCTTCTCTCTCAATGGTGTAGCAAAAATGCTTTAAGGGAGCTCTCCCTTCTTGCTTTCTACTCCATCTGGACACCATTGCCACAAGGACAGCCGAAATTGAAGAAAGAGAAAAAGGAATCTAAAGGAAAAATATATGGAAGATACAAAGCAAGGGGAATGAATCCTATAGTGCTGTAGAAGAACAGGCTGGTGTTATTTTTGGCAGATCACTATAGCTTTAAAGAGTTTCTAAGACAGAGTCGTTAAATGGTTTAAAAACCGAGTGATTTGCAAATGGAACTGATGAGCCATAGGAGAAGCAAGTGCCCAGAGAGGAGCTGCTATAATCATCTAAAACGTGCCATCCTGAAGCTGACCAGGACACCATCTACCCAGTACTCTGTCTTCAAGAAAACCATGACTGAAAAATCCTTTTTATTTCTCCTCAGGATGTAATTCTTGGGTAGTCAAATTCTTTCATTTAAAATGCCAGTGACTTAACACTGAGTAAATAGCTAGGGCTCTAGAGGAGAGACAGAATAAATTTTGGTTCCAATGACAAGTCAAGTCACAAAGGAATTAAAAAACCTCAACAAATGATCCTTTCTCCCTGCGCTTCTACCTCCATCTGTGCACTAAGTTGAGTATGACCCCACATTTGTTGCTAAACAAAAGCAACATCTAGTACATGTATGAAAAGATTCAAGGAATCACTTAACGGCTTCCAGGGGATTTCTTTCAGTCGTTTCCACTGGTGGCAGTAATGCTGTGCTCTGTAACTGCAGTAGGCTAAGATGCATATCTATATTTATTTCTACATCTGTACCTATCTAGCTATAAATCTTCTCATTCAAATTTCCCAAAGCACATTACAAAATAATCTGCAGAACCCTTTATTAAATCAGGTAACATAACCTTCTTATGGATGGGCATACTGAAGAGCCAAGGTACTCTGTGTCACAGAGTAAATCAGTTAAACTGAGAAAATCAGTCTATCAGCTGTGAAGTCAGGAACTCTGACCCTACCTCCTCCACTTGCTCAATTTGCCAAGCCACACGCACATCTCTCAGTCCTAATAATGTTGCCTTCCCCTCTCCCTTCCATTCCTCTTATTTCATGAGCAAAGTGCTTTTGTCAGCACAATTCCTTAACGATGAGAACAAATGGGAATGAATATCTAACATCTCTTTCCAAAACCAAGCATAAACCATTTGCCTTTTTTAGTTTGTTTGCTTTTAATCCTACAGAGATAATTAGCTGGCCAGAATTGAGAAGGCTGGGCAAACAGCTTCACTTCCATAGTGTCGGGAAGAAAAAAATTCAGTGGATGGATCTGCTGATCAAGCAATATAAATGCTGGATTGTACATCCTTCAGTCACCACTGATAGTAGCTGGTTTAAGTGACAATACAAGCCACAGAGGTTCAAGTTTCGTAACTTCTTCAATGTTTTCCTCTATTAAATAAAAGAAGAGAGTGCAAAAACTTTCCACTTGAAAAAAAGGCTCACTTGAAGCACTTTCACACTGAAAATTATTTCTGGAAGAGACTGAGTGTAATTTTGCAAAAAGTAAAGGAAACATTTTTAAAGTAATCTTGTAAATATAACTGAAGGTTTAGTTGAGGAGTAAGTCTGGTGGGCTGTGGGAAAGAAGAGAGGAGAAAAGAAGTTTTACCTGGATTAAGAGATGACTTTACATGAGCAGGCAGGATTGCCAATCCTTTCATGTAGATAAAGAGTTACAAAATGGGAAGAGACTCATACTACAGATCAGCCTCTCTCTCTAGATTACAAGAAGGTTAGTAATTCTGGTTAAGGAATACTGCCACTTCTGCAATGAGGGACTGAACCCACAACTTTTCCTGGCTAACCAGGAAACCTGCTTACCATTGAATTCTCCCAGGAGGTTAGAATACAAAGCCCAATATTTACTGCAGAGCCCTTAAACCAATCACTTAATAAACCACCTGAAAAGACTTACAAGAAGCAACACCTCTACCTTTTCAGACCCATGTAAATCAAGGGGTCACAGGCTTTCTCTTCCAATTTCACCATCCAGTCATTAAGGTTTATAAACTACTCCTTTATTACACAGAACACATGGATTCATCTTTGGAAATGTCATTTCACATTGATGAACTGCTTACTTCAACAAAGAATGAGCCTCTTTTTGAAACTCATGTAAGACCTGAACCTCACCTAGACAGGAGGAAGAAATTATGGGCAATCTCTCCTTCAAGTTACCAAAAAGGGTACTGGGGCAATGCAATGGAAAACGTGACATGAGGAACAGTCCTGCTTTGGAACAGCAATGAATCCAGTTATCTATGATCTTTTTCATCATCTGCTGTGAAATTATGTGAATTGAAAGACAGTATAAATACACTGTACTTATTAATTTTAAAAAGTACATTAAACGACTGATATTTCATTTCACAGATCAGAACAGATAAATTATTTTGAAACCTGAGTCTGTACTCCTATTCATACCGAACAGCGAACTTGCCAAAACTGACCTATTGCAATAACTGGGAGAGAATATCTGAGAGGACACTGGCTTAAGTACATAGCTGTGAAAGTATATGGTCCAGAATCAAGAAAATGTACAGAAAGTTGCCTAGTTTTTAAGGTAGTTTGTTATCTTATCAGACTTCTATGGCACTCTGCGGTCAGCTATTAATACATTTTGAATTATATCTTCACTGAATAAAGAAGAATAAAAACATTAATAGTTGAATTTTTCCTTCCTATGAAGGAAAAGGAGTAGAGAGAAAAGCTGTGGAGATGAAAAACTAACAATCATTATTCATCCCTGATGTTCCTGGAGTGTTCACTAATTTTTTCTGATCTGAAGTAAACTATAATGTGTCAGCCTTTTAAATAAACAGAAATGATGCTGGAATCAAGGGATGGTGTTCTTCAGAAGATTATAAAAATACAGTAACATAACAACACTGTTGTACTGCAAAATGACAGAAGAAATTCTGAGTTTGGACAAAGTATAATTTTCAAATGTGCTAAACAATGCTGTAGTACATAAAGTAACAAAAATAATATAACCTCTTAGAGAAGAAGTCCAACTAAAAGCACTGCATAAAAACATTGCAATTAAAACTATGATTGTTAACAGCACAGGACCAAAATCTCTCATGTTGACTCATGAGAGAGAGAGTACCTGATTCATGTTTATTCAAATAGTTCCAAAACAGAAACATTAAAAAGTGCTTTATCTTGATGAATGACACCTTCTGAAGAAGTACATTTTACAACAATTTTATCCACACTTCAGGGTGTCACTGTTTGGGAGACAAGAAACCAGTATCATGTTCAACAAAAGTCATGCCTACTTTAGAAATCTCTAGGGTCATTGCAGGACCCCATAGTTTCTAATTAACTCTATTTTCTTGTTACTAAATCGTCATCTTTCTTCTGTTATCAGTCCTGTCCAAATCATTGAACTGCACAAAAACACCAAAACCAATTTCAATCATTAAGTCAATAAAAAGTTTACTTTTAATCTCCATAAGAGATCTCCCGTGCTTTTCCAAAATTATGTATGATGCAGTTGGTTTTCTGCAGCCAAGATACAGGCATAAATTACTAAAGATTGCCTCATGCTAAGTAGGGACTTGATTATCCTTCCAGTAGAAAATGCTGCATAAATGGGAGAAAATGCCCCTATGGATTCCCTTGAGGTGGTATCTCCAATACCAAGTTAAAACACAAACCAAACCTAAATAAAACAAAGACCTCTGAATTGAACAAAACCAAAAGCAAATTACAATTTTAAAATAAATAAATAAATAAATAAATGTTCAAAAAACAGAGAGAGATAGAGCAAATAAATTCAGCCATGGGACTGGTCCCAGAAACCAGTGAACAAACATGCACAGAACCTGTGTGTCTGTAACAGCTCCTGCCCTTCCGTGCAGCACTATGGTATCTGCTACTTTTTCTCTTCCTGAACAGGATTTGTGGTCAGTGTCTTATTTTGGAGTAGTCAGTATCTGATTTTGGATGATGGTAATGTTGAAGCAAAGCAAAGGGCAGCCTGATCTTTAGTAAACTGAATTGGGCAAGCCCTCTCAAAACAAAAACCTAAGCTTTCATTAGCTACTTTTCTCATCACATTATGTGCGCTATGAGGGAGATCTGAACAGAACCCACCTCTGCAGCTAGTTACTGTATTTAGAATGGGTCTGCAGTGCCAGAATGCAAAGAGGTGGATTACTTCTGACCTTTACCTAGTTACACGTCTACCCAGCTGTCAGCTACAGATTGTAAGCTCCAGTGATAAGAAATCAGCTTTAACAGTTCTTCGGTGATCATGTTTTGCAAGTTTTGCTGCATTTATAATGCAAAAATTATTATACAGCATAAAAAACCCCAATTATACCACACATGATAATCCAAATGATAACAGAGTGAAGTTGTGCAGGCTCTCTAAAGAATGAGAATTTTAGCTTTTACCATCTACACAAAAAATTGAAGGTTGTGACACAGGGATGAGGGAAACAAAAACTGGTGTTGCGCTTCGGTTGATTTCCAACAAACAAAACTAACAGAACTAAATTGCCTTGCAACGTCAGTAAGGGCATTCTGTTCCAAAAAGGTGCTTCAGCGTTGTCAATTTTCATGCACTATTGACTACACAGCAAGTAGTTCAGTGTAATTCCTAGTATATCTAACTTAAAGACAGTGCAAATCCCCTATGGAAGAGATGTATTATTGAAAATACCTTCATTTAAAATTTGATTTAGAGTCAGACTATTTATTTGCAACAAAGGTAGAAAGAAGGTGGATTAAAGCAAATACACAGAGGGTCCTAAGGGAAGAGACACTGCTCAATGATGAAATCACTCTCCCAGGAGTTGAGACTCATAGTTTCTATTTTTGTCATTCCTGTATTCATAGTATTAAGACCTTGGGAAGAGGATATATGATACGTGGTGGGGCCAGCTTCCATGATTTTACCCAACACCATACATGCACTCCTAAACAGCCACAATTATTACAATATAACTACTCACAGAGCACTGCCTAACACAGGTCAGATACTGCCTCAGAAGGGTATTGTGAAGTTTAATTAATGCACAAAAACACTTGGAAAGCCTGAGACTAGGTAATTGCATCACTGCAAGGTTGTATGCCACAGCCACTAAGCAATATTACTGGAAGTTTGAAGAAAAATAGTGAATGATCCCATTGTTGCAACAGGTCTGAGTATTTGTCATAACCCACTAATGTATTTCATATCAGACAGGGAAAATGAAGGCAATCCAGTAGGATATGAAGTTAAACTGGAGATAGGAAGCACTGAAAAAAAAATTTATGGAAAAATTTTCACAGCTACCATTCCTGCAATGTTTCAGTGAGTTCTCCTCTCATCAAATAAGAACTTTCAATTAGTCTGTGAATATCCCCTGAGGACAGCTATCCATGTCAGATTTCAGGATATTAGATTAAACACAGAGCTTATGTTACTTGTGCAGAGTGTGAAAATTATCTTCCCACCCTCTCAACGCCTTCCCCGACTCTCTCTCCCAAGCTCCCGCCTCGGCACCAAACTTCAACGGCTGCGCTATCAGACTGAGTGCTAGACTGGTTCCATACTATTAGTTGCTGCTATCTAAAATCACCTTTCCTCTTAAGAAACAATCACTGCTGGCAGCCATCTATCCAAACCTAATTCTTAGGGAGCCCTGCTGGTACTATGTATCCTATGGTTCTTAAAAACTAAACACACATTTTGGAAAGCAGCCAATTATCTCCTTTTTGCTCCACTGAAACAGATGCACAATTTAGATGAGACAGTGCCTCTGATATCTGAGGTAGTTAGAAACTTTCTGCAGTTTTGCAAGGAAAGATCTGCAGGAAAGTAGGCAGAATGGCTTCTTCTGTGCCTGGACTGATCTACTGATCAGTGTAGACAGTCTTCATACTTGAAAGCCAACACTCCAGGGAAATTTTTAAGGAACATTTCACTTACAGGTTTCATTACATCACTCTTCTGTGCCTTTTCTACCTGTGCAGGAGAAAAATCACAACACTTCTGTCGCAGGAGCTGCTTATGTGAAGAGAGGAAAGACTGCTATTTCATTAGGACTGCTTTGCTCTGATCTGCCATGTGTACAGCACATGAATTATTCTATTCTGGTCTTTTATTTCTGAGCTTACTTTAAAATACATGGTACCACTTACATCAGAGAGAAACTAGGCATTAGGATTTCTCATCCTATTGCTGGCTGGGTTGTTGAAAATTACTACCTCCACTTCTTGCCAGGATTTTTTTAACAAGTTGCAAATTTCCTTCACTCTTCCAAGCCCGGAATTCAGGCACTCTGCAACTTGAATCATGACAGCAGCAACATTAAATTAGAAAAGGTTCTGGATGGAACAAGACTGGAAACTCAGCAGATACCCAGCAGAAAGTCATTGGAAAGTTATACACAAGTGTGTGAAGAGCACAAAGCACAGGTTTCATATATATATATATATATACACACATATAATGGATGCTGCAAGAGACAGACATGGTATTACCCATGCCTAGTAAGTTTAGCACAAGACTGTAAGAATCCTAGCATTAGATTAAGAGACACCATGTAAATCTATTTGATAGGAATTTAGATAAGACATAAAAAAAGCTACCTACTCACATGAAAAGTGTTTGATATTTTTGTGATCGAGAAGCAGAATATTACTACTTTTCCACAGAGCAAAAGTTCAAGGGATGAGACAATCCCAGGAGGGAAACACAACGAAGAATCCACTTAGTGTAAAGCTGGATAAAACCAGATTGATCACCCGTAAGCAGACAACTAAAATTACCCTGGAAAGGTGCAGGGAGATGAAGGAAGAATTTCAACAGCCTAAGGGGAAGGATGAAAGATGTCACATCCTCCAAAAGGGGAAAATCAAGGCAAGACATAAATGATGTCTTGCCTTAATGAAAGATGAAGAAAGATGTATACTACTACTGAGAAACAGAAAACTGAAGAATACAGTATTATTAAATTGCCAAAGAAAGTACAAAATAAAAGTGTCGTGGTTCCTGCCAATTGGTACCTGACAGCTTCCATTCTGAAAGCTATTAGGTTGTGTGGCAGAATCAGGAAATAAAGTAAACACTGTCTGCCTAAGACATCATGTTAAGAGAGATTATACTCAAGGGCATGAAGATGACATTTCAAAAGAGAAAGAAACAATTGCAAATTAATACCTTTATTGTGATAGGTAAAACATCTTTCAGTTTAAAGAAAAACTCTGAGAATAAGACTTTACATGCACCATTTTTGGTGAGCAGTTGCCTTTACCATAAGATAAGGCATGAGCAGCTAATAGACCAAACCAGAAACAAGAACAGAACAAGGTGACTCTCTGAAGTCATTCTTAGCTTTGAAAGTCTCTTGTGTACAATGGTGTGGAAAATTAAAAAAGATTCAGCATAAAAGGCACATCAGCTGAATTACCTGAAGTTTATAGACAATATATCCTATCTCCAAAATTTGACTAAGCTGAGCACGGAAAGTCAGCAGTGGGTGCAGCGAAATGAGCAAAAAGTACAATTCTTCAGATTATTAAAAAAAAAAAAAAGGATTAGGACAAAAAATATAACTTTAAAAAAAGCACCAATCTTTTCTTTGAATAGCTATAAAAGAAAACATGAGTTATGACACTGATGCATACAAAAGTCAACCACAATAGAGGATTTAGGATATTAAATACTTACTTGGTAGTTCACTAGGATGCCTAGACAATGCTGCCTGCTGATGATGTTGTTCAAACTAGACCAAATTTCTATAAAAGCAGTGCTCTGCACTTTTAACAATCTGGAGCTTCAGCAACTGCACATATATTTCCACCCTCTCATTTCATTCCCGAAGTCAAGCTTTTACTCCATTCAACCAAAGGAAAGATTTAAGGTGGATAATTAGGAAATCACCTAAAGCCATGCAAAAAACCCCCATCAGATCCTGCGTGTAAGACCATGCTCAGATCATCTTTGTCTCAAAAAACATCATCTCTCTAGCAAAAAACCACCACTGTGCCTTCTTCTGACATTGTCTATCATATATATCAGTTTCCCATGCCTGTACACGTTTACAAAGCAACCAACAGTTTAACTATGAATGAAATGCATGAAAATGGGCTGTTACAGAACATTTAGAAGTCAAAATCTTTCCCAATTTTTTAAGCACTTCGATTCTACAGCTCAGCAGTCAGCAAGCTTTTCACAGCCATAAACATCCCCAGCTAGTTGCAAAACAGGATGCTGCCTTTCACTTGTGAAACTTCACTTGATGTGCCTCTGCCTTCCTACTCGCAGGCATTCCCTTGACTTCTTGTCACTGCTGCTGGCATGCTAAATGCCAAAAGACAGGTTTTTAAAAAGAATGTTACTTTGCATTTGCTTTTGCAAAGGCTTGTTTTTAAGCAGTTTAACATCTAACTAAATCTAAGCAGTCACATGCATGTAAGGAGGAATAAAAAACAAGAGGAAAACAGAAACAAAAAAGAAGGTGTTAAATCACAAATAGAGCTTTAAAAATTCACTTTTAGTAATTTAACATGCAATTAACAGCACAGATACAAAAACAAATACACAAGTCACCCTGTATACATTTTCTATACTGACTTAATTTCCCATATGAGGAACTTCATTTATAGGGACCTCTTCAGCACACAGTGATGCTATCTCAGCTGCAGTTTCACCCTTGCAGACAGATTAGAGTTTAAAAGTTCAGTTTGGCCTGCTTCTTGAAAACTGAATCTCTCTTGAATTTCTGTAGTTCTCTGTACTCACTCCATTTACTATTTTCAGTTCTCTTCCTGAAGAGCAAAGAGTTGAAGTGTGACCTTTTTACTCACTTTAAATCTGACCTAGAAATGTATAGCTGAAATTTAACAGACTGATCCTTAATCTAACTGAGGACAGGAATGGTATGGCCCACTCATTCTGCAGAAAGATCAGCCCATGGATATAAGAGTATAGCCAGGTCTGGTGTTTAGTTTTAGAAGTGGAATTTAGTTCTCTGCTTTGCATGATCCTGGGCTAATCTCAGTGGCCATCTGTATAGGGGGGTGGGATAAGGGCATTTCCTCACCCCACACAGCTGATACAGAGTTGTCTTCAAAACTCTAGCTCATTATGGCTTGTGAGGAACCTGAGGCTACATAATTAGATACCTAAAAGTCTCCCAGATTTCATTTCTATGTTTGGTGAGAAACCAGAGGAAGCACCATGACATCCTGCATAGCCAGGTTCCCGCTTCTTTCTCTCTGCCAGTACTGATGGACACACTTAGATTAGTCCCATAGCAAGTTTATCTTTTTATCAGATTTCCAAGTCTGATTTTACACAGTATACCAGTTTACCTTCATACCAGATACTGAACAAGAGACCATGCTCCCAAACTCCCTCCACTTACTGGTGAATTCCCCACCACACTTGACAACATTTAACTGCACGCAAAAGACTTTTCATCCCCACTCTCTCCTATCACCTCGGAAGATACACTATCATTTACTGTCAAAAACAGTAATCAAACTTTTCAGGGCAAGATCACCAAGTGGAGTGAATTACGTACATTCAGTGTCATCAACATGAACAAAATGCTATCAAAACAACTTTATTTTCCACCTAGTCATCAAGAAATAACTGCTGCATCTCACATGCTGCTTGAATAGATGAATAAGCAGCAACAAGTGTTTAGGTATTTTTTACTAAAGAATACTGAATACTTTCCTTTTAGAAACAAATTGAAAACAAAGTTGAAACAATTCCCACATCAAAACTAGAAACATGCTTTTTGAGTGTTTAGACTCTGATCTTTGTTCATACCATTTTCCTTTTGATGGGTTTTGAATATAATATTCTGGGACTAGTGACCAATGTTAGTAGTAATAGGTGCAAGAACAAATACACATCATTAGGTCACTCTGTTGTTACTTCTATATCTTAATGTCTGCTTTGGGAGGGCAAACTTGTGAAGCTAACTCCTTCAGGATTTAGCTCATAAAGGATCAGTTACTTCTAGCATGCTCTTGAATAGCAACAAGGGAAAAACCTTGGATTGCTAGCTGCTATCTCATCTTTTTACTTCAGGCAGCACTGGGAAACACTGCAAAGCAGAACTTATCACTGGGGACAAGGGATCAAGAGGGCTGAAATTAGAAAAGACAGTTTGGCTGCTTTCAGTTCAAGTGGAAGTACTATGAAAAAGTGTTCCGAATTATGTCACACGGGGCAAGTGTCACTGCAGTTAGTAAGAACTTACTGTGCCAGCAAATGTCAGGACAAATTACACAGCAGGACAGGCGAGCTGTATGTCACATTCACTTCCAAAAGGAAAAGGCTTCCCCCCACTGCCAAGAACCTGCTCCCATTTCCAAGCTGATTTAAATCAAACTGCTCTTATTCAAATCAAAACAGCATAGAGGGAGTACTATAGTGACACGATGGGCAAATCTTCGGATCCTTCCCCACTTGCACAGATGAAATGCTTTGATTCTCCACCACCTTAAAACACGATCACCTCAATGCTACAGAGTTGTATATGTAAATGGCTGCCTTCAGGTTCCTGAAGGCGCTGCTTACCACGCTGATGAAAAATGTCTCACTGTCCCTATGCTCCTGGGTCATACCCATCTAATCTTTCTTGCCTCTTTGATCATATATTCTTTGCAGAAAGATGCATTTGCAATTTATGTGGGACCCAGCACGGTATGCAGAACAACTGAGGCCTCATCAAGGCCTGGGGTCCCAAAGCACTACTAGAAAAGTGAATAGTAGGAACATAAAATTCAGTGCACCAGAAAGGAGAAAGACAGGACTAAGTCATAAGCAAAATCTTTTTTTTTTTAATTTAAGGAAATCTTTCATTGGACTTCAAATTCCTAGCAAAGTGAACTCATTTTGATTCAGCTATCCTTAAGTTTAAAAATAAATGTTTCAATTAAAAATTACCAGTGCTTCAATATGGAGAAAAACCATGTCCTTATGGTCTACAGAGAAAACAAATAAACAAAAAGCCCACAACAAAACCAGAGCTACAAAACATTTGGATGAGTTGAAGAAAATGTTTATTCAGTTTTTAACTTTTCTAATCTAGGACATTTCAGAGGTTTTCAGGTGCTTTTTCTTCAGGCTTTCATTTTCATGAAATGAGTATTAACTGAAATTCACATAGCTTCTCGTAGTATCAGACTATCTGTGTTGGGTATAAATCAGAAGGCAGCTTGCTCCTTCAGTTCCTAAGCTTTGTTTGGTGTTTCAAGCATTTCTCAGCCAAAACCGGATAAACACGGCCAAAAGGCTATCAAGAATATGCCCACAAATAAACCACAATTTTAAAGCTCAGGAATTCAAAGTCTGGCTTTGATTTAAGCCACTATTACCTCCAGTCATTTATTCTATCCAACAGCCACAGGCTACCAACAAGAATCACTATACAACATGTACTATATAAACTATACTAGATACGCTATACCAATACAAGAGTCACTATAGTAGATCATCTCAGGTGCTTTAAAGCAGGAAGTGCACAGCACTGAAAGAACAATGAAGTTTTAAGTGAAGACCAAGACCTTTCACAGAGGTAGCTGAGCTGCAAGCTCACATTTCCACATGGCAACACTGCAGAGACCACAGCCTTTGGCAAATGAAAAGTAACAAAGCAACTCTGGGGCTCTAACAACATTTCTGCTGTGAAGCAGCACCAATAAATCCAGTTAACTAAGACACTGCAGAATATTCTGACCCTGTACATTTTTCTTAGCCACTAGTACAAGGTCTTTTCAGATACTCAATTTGTGTGCAACTCTGTCATCAGCTTGTGTTCTGAATGGCTGGGCTTGAGCTATGTCTGTGTAAGCACAATTTGCCTCCCTGTATTCATTCTCTATCCCCAGAATGGCTGCTGCAAGAATGCAAATCCTATTTGGAAGGATTACTTGCCACGCAACAGCCAGAGGCCCTGTCCAAGGCTGGGCTCCCTGCTGTGCCAAGAAGCACAAACTCAGAAGCTCAGATCCAGAGAAGGACATGATTAAAGCAGGCAAGGTGGCACAGGAAATGGTATTGTCCCTTCACATACACAGAACCAAAGCTCTCGTTCCCCGCCCCCACTGCGTACACCTTGTGTAAAGGTGTTCCAACACGAGAGCACAGACCAGCAGGCATTTGTACTTGTGGGAGCTGGCAACAACTGCTGGCTATACAGATTCCACTGGGGCACTTGAGTGTGGACACCAGGGGTTACACAACCGTCTGGTGGGGGAAATAAAACTCTCTAGAGAAGTGTCTGCTATCGAGACCAGATCCTACGTTTTTTTATGATCTATGCACATTCCTTCCTAACAACAGTTATGGAAAATTTCTGGAATGTCCTAAGTACTCAAGAGTTTGAATGTGTTTTTCCTTTTAAGTTGTGTTTGCCATTGCTTATCTTTGCATTTTCTGAATACTTTATACATTTCATTCCTGTTATTTCAGCATGCAAGGGAGTCCCCCCTCCCCTCCTATATCAACAGAATGCAGTACCACAGTCTGTTACATTCCCCACCTAAGGATCTCTTCAATTTAGTTCTTCCACAAAAGAAGAAGGAGACTGGTTATCTCACACTTGTGGAAATGGCAGACTGATAACACTGGTGGTCATATTTCCATGCAGAACAGAAGCAATTGCAGTGCACTGCACAGGACTGTTCCCTTATCATTTAGCACTGGCTGGTGAAAACGGAGAAATGAAGTGTCACACTGACTTGAGCTGAATGTCCTCTCTTCAGCCTCTCTGGGTTAAAGCACACACCAGCTAAGCCCAGTTGCAGCTGCCTCTTTTTCCAACTGCTCAGCTGCCTGATTTGAGCTCCTGAGTAACACAGAGCTGGTATGGTTTCACATTTGCTTGTAGCAAACTTGTGTTGGTCAGAATTGTTAAAATATGAAGTCGTCCCACATAGCCACTCTCCAGACATGCAGAACTACATCATCTTGAAAATGAGAAATTTTACTTTAAAATAAGTTTACTTAATGTGTTTCTCAAGTGTTTCCACCAGTTTCAAATAGCTTTTTGAAAATCTTTGTTTTGTACCTTCCCTGAAAACAACCCAGTAAAGGAAAAATTCAGAGTAAGTGACAGTGTATCTGGGCATCAGGCAAAAGATGCCCAGAAAATCTATCAAGCTCTCTACCACCTTCATCTTAGACCAATAAGTAATTATTTTTACTGGTAGGAAAAAAAAAAGGCAAATTAAGCAGATTTTGTAAACAAACCATATAATCCTGAAAGTGAAAGAACATGAAAACTGTACAAAGAAAATGGCATAACTTGCATCTCCAGTCAGAGACATTTTCTGGCATTCAGTTTAGAGACTTTTTCTCCGATTAGGCACTACACTAAGTACAGGTTTCAAGTCTGCTTCAATCTACAGCAATTAATAAGACCATAAAAAATAAGCCTTAGGTAAGTAGGAAGGTCTTCTATTAGCACATGCTAAAAATAGACAACCTGTAGAGCTATCTGAACAGATACTTCATATAATAAAACTTCGAATTTTACAGGCCCCGAGGTTCAGAATTTATTGGCTTTTGAAACTTGAGGCTTTTTTGGGTCTGCATATCATCCATTTATGCATTGCTATTAATAACTGGCCACAGTTATTAGCAGTCAGCCACTAAGTTGAACAAGCTGTGGAAAACACCTCCACTACCATCTTGGGCAGTGCCACAAAAGGGAGCTGCACTGCACTGTAGAGACACAAACCAGCAGAGAAATCCATTTGTGCCTTACCTTGTAATAGAAAGAGCAGATGCCTTCAAACATATCTATATTCATACAGTCCATTGGTTCAGAACTTCCTGGTGATAAAAACTCTTCCAGCTTCTTGCTTTCTTATTTTTAATCTGCCAGCTGTTGCAACCTGTAAATTTATAGAAGTGGGTGAGTTATTCCAAGATGTTTATTCATCTCATTTTATAAGGCATTCAATTTAAATACATATGGCTCTGTGCCATGTGGCTCCTATTGCTCTCCAGAGCTTTCAGTATAATGTATTACACACAACATTGTTTCTGTAGGTTATTGATTTTGGGGAGTATAAGTAGAAGACTCTTTAGGATTTCTTTGCAGACTCAGACTTTCCAGACTGTCACATTCCATATGTGTATATCCTATATATTTGACAACATGCTCCTAACTTTATGAAATTCAAACACTTAAAAAACATGGCAAAAATTGTATCTCTGAATTGTCAATTTCTTTGTTAATTTATCTGTTAAAGGCTGATTCTTGTGGAAAGAGCCTAAATTCAATTTCAATACTAGTTTCGGAATAAGAAAGCTACTAATCTGAGAAGCTGGAGGTTGACAGAATGGCCAAGATTTATATTCAGCAATCAAGGTAATAAAAAATAAAAAACCTTCCCAAAAAGTGACTTTGGCCACTGTTCAATGATTTTCAGGAACAAAATGAATTAGTGGGACAGTACCAAGGGAATCACAGTGAGATTCCTCAAATGTATCCAGGAATGCAGTGCCTTCCAGGTATCTAAATTTGGTCATCTGAATCACAAGGACCTCTGAAAACCAAGCAACTAGTTCTCTGCTTACACAATACAGTTTTCCTCTGTGAAAGCTATGAGGGAGTCACTTAGAGATGCTTGACTCCCCACTGCAGACTGTTCAGCATATAGAGCATTACCTCTCTACCTGACACCCCTCCCCAGTATCCTGATCCCTATATGTAGGATCCACAAGCAGAACACATTTTCATGGTGGATTTTACATAAACATTTTTCAGTTTTCCTGAAGTTCAATTAAACAACAGAGTGTTATTAACTGTTTACTGGCAGACAGGCAGCCCATGTTAGTTCAAGAGCTGCTTTGCTGAGCTGTATTCAACTGCTCAAACAACTGTTTCATTATGAGATTTCACCAGACACCCCTGGCTCCAGCACCATGGCACAGAAAATGTGATGCATATTTGCTGCTTTCCACATTTTGGCTCCTGCTGCTTAAAAGCCATCCCTGCTCTCCACGGAAATTGTTTATGAGTATTTCAAAGGTGAGTATAGCTTTGTGTGTATGTGGTTTGTAGTACACACATCTTCCATAGGCTGCTCTCTCCCTCCCTTTTTTATTATGGAAAATTGAAAATTAACTCACTTCAGTCAGAATGACTAAAAATCATCAGTGGTGACACTTTATGCTATATGAACCACTTGTAGCCTTACATCCTGATGTAAATTCTCACCATGAAGGGTGGCACACAAAGCCATCTCATGCCTGCATGGCAGAGGTGGCATGTCACACACTGATGACCCATGTTACATCTGGTTTGATTGCTATTGAAACTCCTGATGGAGCCAGAAGAAGCCGTGATCCTGGGAGATGTTTTAAGGGATCTGTGCCTCCTCCTCGATGCAGACAGATCTCAGATCTGAAAGGTCACACACAATTACCCTAGAATCCCTGACTTTGAATCTCCAGGTAATGACCAACATTATATAGGCCCTCCTTTTACTCCCAACAAGTTTCAAGACTTGGTTTCTGCGAAGTAAAAGATTTGTCCTCCAGAAGTACTGGATAAAATGACAGCCATGACCTAACATGGGGAAAAAAATACAACACATTCTCCTGCAAATTAAGCACTACAATGCACACTGCTAGGAAAAAATACTGAAAGTGCCACACTATGCAGGTTGTCTGAACATTTCCAGGCTATATTTGTATTCAACTCACGGTTTTGGACCTCTCTTATTAGGACAAATCCTCCTGCTTCATGACAGTGGAGCATGCAGAGACTGGCATGGGGAAGCAGCTTGCATTGCAATTCCACTATGTATTACAATTGCTACACCATGCTTGTGCTGGGATTTTGGCATAATACTGTATCACTCTTGCAGAATACAAATCCAACATAATTCCAAATACCTTCAAATAAGTAAATCTGGTCTTAACACATTAAACCCTCCTGCCTATTGGATGGACCAGGGCCTGTAGGTCAGGAGAGCCAGCAAACAAGTCTTTTTGGCTCTACACAGCCAACCATCTCAGTGAGAAGGTGATCAATCTCCATTTCCCTGTAGCACCAAGGAGTCCTAAAGCAAGCAGGATTCAGACAGAGGTGAGTGGCTGCTGTTCTTTGAATGGTGGGCCTAAGAGGAACTTCACCAAAACATGGACTAGGACCACTCAACTTGGCAGAAAGAGGCAGCAGGTTAAGAAAAGGGACATCTGGGACATAGGCTTTGGCACCTGCCTGGATGCAGGTAAAGAGAACTTTGATGGCATTGTTCTAACACCTTAGCATGGATCACATGGATCATACCTCTGGTGACTTTGAAAAGGAAAACTATTTTATGTTTCTTGGGTGACTTTCAATCTTCTGGAAGAGAAACCAAAAGTACAACGGGCAGACAGGTACGGCTTCATTGACTTTGAGTGACCTATTTACATTGGATGTGGATATGGACTAATGATAAGGACAAGCTGCAACTACTTCTGAGCTAAGGAAAGACTCACAGTATGCCTGTGTGATTTCCAAACACCAAGGAGTTCTATGCTCCAATGCACACGTGTACGTGTGTTACAAAACATCAGAACCAACCTTATTGCACAACCTCCATTCTCCTCCTAAATGTAGACCCGCACCACCTACTCTAGAGGACTACCACTGGGTTGAAATATGAATGCCAGTGATCCTTTAAGTGACCACAGAAGGCTTCTCTCACCCATGTCTTCTATAACTAACACATTCTCCTAGTGGCTTGTCATAGGACTATTGTTGTTCCTTTAGGCATCACAATGCTTTACTGAAAGGCCCTTCCTGGAAAAGTCTGCCTTAACAGACAGCTTAATAAGGCAAAGTGAGCCACCCAGCCAAACCTTTTATTAAATTACACTGAAACTGCCTGAATTTATGCCATTGCAAAGACAGTTGAAAATTCCTGGCTGCCCTGGAAGCATATATACCAGCCTCAGAGAAAAAACTCACACATCCTTGTTGATTCATACTAATGTCATTGTTTATAACGACAGGATGCATTAAATCCTGCTTAAATTACCAGGCATAAAAGCACTTGTGGATTGACACGTGGTCTTCCCTCAATAGCACTATAATGGGGCTGAGGTAAACCAGCCTGCTGCAACCAGCATGATGTCTCCAGATGCCTGCATTCCTCTGCACACTCCCACCGACATCATCTACTCTTTTTTCTTTGTCATTTTCTCTTCTTCCCGCCTTTCTGTTTGGCCCTCTCTTTCCTTTTGTGCAAGCAGAGGTTGGAGGGCAACTGGCTGGCAAAACGGATTTGCAGAGCAAGACCTGGGACCTTCAGTGGACAAGCTGACCACAGACAAGGAACATGCCCACGTGACAAAGATGGGACAGCAAAGAAGATGAAGCCAGGCTTTTCTCAGGGACTCACTGAAAGAACAAGATGAAACAGGCACAACCAAAACTGCAAGCAACTCCATTTAAACAGAAGAAAACTCTCACTGTGAGGCTGGTCCAACACAGATACAGGCGACCCAGACAGGCAGTGGAGCCTCCAACCCCACAGACTGGAGACATTCAAAACTCAGCTGCACACAGTCCTGTACAACCTGCTCTAGATGTTTTGAGCAGAGGGTTGGACCGCACAATCTCCAGAGGTCCGTGCAACCTCAGCATTTCTATGACCCCATAAACAGAGCCCTGTTCCCAAATTTACTTCACTCTTTTTAAAAAACAGGTTCACCATAGTATGTTACTGACCTGGCTAAATTAAAAACTTGGCCAGAACAGTGGTATAAGAATTTCAGTTGAGGTCTCCACACTTCAGGGATGGAATGGACTGATGAAAAAATGACTTTAAAAATGTAGCTAGATGTTAGAGATGCTTCTTACTCTAAGAATCATGCGGCTCCTTTTATGTTTTTCTTAGGAGAAAAGCTCCAGTGGTCACTGCTGCCTGCAGCAAGATCAGTACTTCTACTTTCAGCATTTAATGCATTACCCACTTGTAGAATTACATTTATGTCTTGCCCTTTATATCACGCTCCCAAATGGTGACTGCTAAGGCAATTTTTAGCAAATCTTTCCCTCAGCCTCCCAGCACACTGGATAAAACCTGCTTTACTGATGCAGAAAGAAAGAAGAGAAAGCATAGAGAAGTCATTGCCATAATAAAGAACAAGTTGGACCCTTACCCAGCTCTAGAGAGCTTTTGAAAGGAAAACTGGCAAGCATGCCAGCTCATATGGTTCTTTCAGGGAATGCTATGAGCAAACCAAAGGTCACAATGAGTGTTTTACCTATGGATTACATATATCATCATCAGTGGCAAGGATTACTCAGTACCAAGCAGAGATATATCATGTTCTTGCCCAAAGAGGTGGCTAAGTGTTCTGCATAGTTCATTTTCTCCATCAGCCAGGAGCAAGAGATAGGTCATCCTTTCCTACACACATCACTCCTTATTTCAACAGTTACCACATTCCTGTTACTAATGATCTACTGGTAACACCTCTAACCTCAACATTCTGAGTCCTAGTATCTTAAACTCAAAGTCTGAAAAGCTTTATTTATAACAGAATACAAAGCAGATCCAAAGTTATAACCTGGGCTCACTCCTGTTTCTTTTGAAGAATAACTCAGTCTTCAGTCAGACAACAGAGCTGACTACAAAGCTTTCTCTTTGCGGATGTTAAGTTAAAAACTTAACAGAGATTTTCATTCTTCCTATTTTGTATATTTACTGTGGCCAGCACATGCCTCCACATGAGTCACTCATAGTTACCCCACAGACACTGTCTAGTAGTTTACTTGAAATAATTCAGGGAATAACAAGATAGTTTTTGGTTCACTTTAATTTCTATTGATTTTAAGCTAAATATCTTCAGTATCACAATCATAAAATTGCTCCCTATCACTCAAACGAGATCTGTTGTAAACACCATATTGTCTTTAGCTGTGCTCCACAACACAGCTGAGCTTTGGATGCAAAAACCTAGTAGCTATTCATAAAAAACCATATGTTGCTTATTAATTCATTTAGTTGTTTAGTAAGTACAGCCAGGCATACCAGCTCATATTTTGCACAATCAAGGATGTCATGGAACAAGTCAGGAAAAGTTTCCTACACAGATCCACTAACTCTGACACGAATAAATAATTTGCAAACGCATACACTAGAATTTATTACATTAATTGCCTCTATTTACCTGGCAATTGATTAATCCAATTTATAGCATGGCCAAAACTTCTGGCCTACCTACAATCCAATGAGCATGAATTGGTTGGTTTTTGTTGATGCAACTGAGGTCTGTTGCATGGCCACCGAGGGATTCAGCTTAGCTGAACTCTTGCTTTGGGGAGCTGCAGGCTGTGAAGAAATGTAATCTGTGCTGATTCAGCTTATCGGCTAAGGCAAAACTCAGCCCTGGCAAGACCTCCAATGGAAGGCAGCACCAGAGCAGATGCTACGGCACAAGCACTTAGGAATATTGCCTCCTGTTGCCAGGAGAGGAAAGATTGCCCAGTGTTTTCAAACTTTTAAAGGCAGTGACAACACATAAAATCTCTTTAATGTATGCACAATATTGCAGATATGTCAGCATTATATTGACACGTCCATTTTATTAGCAGAAATAAAAGATTTTGTCAATAATAACCTTGAGTTTTGTTTTATTCTGCATTAGGCTGTTGTAAGTGCAGATCCTGGGTGCAATCACATAATTGCATCTCTACCATTTTGTAACACTTGTAATTGGCTTCCCTCTTTCTTTAATCTCTCCAGTGGAAAGACGAAAGTTCAAACTATTCCATACCTGGCATTAGTCTAGAGAACATCAGTTTACAAGGGTAGAGCAAATTCCATCAGTTCTAATAGGATTAAAGGTGTTTCTGCACTTTTCAAATCCTCAGAAGTAACACTTTTTTTTTTTAAAGGAATAACTGGTGTTCACACAGTTGATTAGCATGGTCCACCACAATCAGACTAGCTGGTAAGACATTTAGCATAATAATTTCACTGCATCTGCATGAAATATTACTTTATGATTATGACTAATAGCAAGTCTGACATAAACTAGAGGGGAATAGGTCACTCTGGGACAACAGCATAGTAGGCAATAGCCAGTTGCTTGCATGTGTAGTTTTAGATCTAATTAAGTTTTTAAGTCACTAGAATATCTTCAGATACAGGTCGTGTCACTGTTACTACACTGTTATCTATTCCTACAAATTATCTGGTTAAAATCACTCTGCAAACATCAGAGTCGGAACTTAACATAGATTTGAAGAATTGCATCTGCCTTCCAGAGGTAGTGCTGCAAAGCATTAGCAGAAAATGATTGCTTAATTTTTTTTTTTTTTGGAATTGCATTCCTTAATCTCCTGATTTGCACACTTTCCCCTCTCCCCCCATCCCCCCAAAAAATAAAGGCCAGGTGTAAAATGACACTCTCATTCATCAAAAGCACATTCTTATTGTTGATTTACCTTCTCAGGCACTCAAAGGGTCATTTTTAAACATTAAATTGTCAATAGGATAAAGAGGAACTGATCCTACTTGCTTTAATTAGCGGCTTTTTCCACAGCAGCCTCTCCATATAAAGGACTCCCTCCACAGACCTTGAATGCCTGACTGCTTTCTGCAGTTGAGAGAGGTGAATTTTCTCTCATACAGTATATATTTTGTAGTTCTGCTACACAAGCATGGCCATTTATTCATAGCATAGTTCAATTTCCTTCCAAAATTTTCCCGTATAAGTCTGTTCAATCCTTAATTACTTATCTATAGTTGTTTTATCTCTGTTACAACCATCTATGCAATCTATGCTTTAAAATATTTTGCTGAAACAGTCATCTGGCCCCTCCTACTATATGAGAGAAATATATGAAGGCTGTCTCTAGTAAACTGCCAATCAGTACTACAACAGGCTTTTTCTGTGGTTACACTTCAAGACATCTTTGAAAAGGATGCCGTCTTACATGCAGTATTCTACTTTAAATACAACATGCATGCCACAGGCTCCCAGTTCATTACGATATGGAGCAGTCTCGTGCCTTTGGCTGTGTGTTACCAATACACATCTCTGCAAACTGGTCGTGACAAGCACCTGATAGTTCCTGCTTGAAAAACAAAAAAAAAATAAAAGCATCCTGCCTTCTACCCAAGATACGATGCTTTTCATGCAATGATAGATACTAATGTCACCTTCTCTCGCAGCTCCCACCCATTCGAAAAAAGTGGGAATAATCCACACGCTATTTTCACTACGTGCCTACCCCTGAAACTGCTTATTCACATATAAGCGAGCCCACTACGCTGCAGAAGGGCAGTTACAACCCAATGCTCCTCCAACTATCGGCGCAAACCACCAGGCTGCTGCCACTACAGATCATCTCTCGTGAAACAAGAATAAGAAGACAAACCGATAAGCGAACGCGTCTCACAAGCGGAGCCCCATCCCTCTCGCACCCTCAC